>WOGN01008347.1:0-11351 GCA_015342105.1 Leptinotarsa texana
CTTAGACACTCCAGCCCTAGCGCAGTTCGGAGCTTTCAACAGAGTGCTTCGACAGCCTGAGCCCAATGAACTGCACAACCCGATAACCCCGGATTACGTTCGAAGGGCCCTTGTTCCAAGAACTCTGCTGCTGCAGGTCCAGATGGGCTGAACACTTATTGGTGGAAAAAACTACCAAGTACCCACCGCCATCTGGCCAGAGTTTTCAACTTATGGCTGGACAGAGAGCAGCCCATTCCGGATTGGTTTGCCGAGGGACGGACCATTATCATCCCCAAAAGCGGAGATTTCTCGATTCCTAAGAATTGCAGACCGATAGCATGCTTGAATTCGTGTTATAAATTGTTTACAAGCATCTCATACACACGAATACTCACCGCAGTTGACCGAATGTTCGAACGGATATTTGCTCATCTTGCATTTGCAAGATGAGCATTTGCAACATATATTTTCAACTTTGCCATTGAGACTAGTAAATTTCCCTCCCAATGGAAACATACCAGAGTTAAGCCATTGGCAAAATGTAACGATCCCTCAGAGTTCTCTGATATTGAACCTATTAGTATTCTTCCTGTCCCAAAAGCCTTCGAAATGATCATTGAAGAATAGATCACAGATTACGTTAAACAAAAAACTCTTACTACCTCCGTTCAGTCTGGATTTCGACCTCTCTGTAGTACTGAAGACATATTCAAATCACTTGATGAAGGAAATTTCACATGTCTCCTAATGCTTGATTACAGTAACGTATTTCATACCTTGGATCCTTCTTTATTGTGCATAAAATTTACGTGCTTTGGTTTCACCCATAATGCAGTGTCACTTATAAATAGCTATCTCTCCGAAATGACTCAATCAACTCACCTTGATGATAACCAACCAACAATATCAAAAAATGGTCTACCGCAAGGTTCAGTCCTGAGACCGCTCCTTTTTGCAATTTATATTAGTGACTTTCATGAATTTGTTGGTTTTGGTCAAATACATCACTATGCCGATGATACCCAATTGTATAGTTCATTCAGCTTTAAAGATATTACACTCGCTAACGAAAATACCAACAAAAACCTTAAAACTCTATACGATGTATCCTGTGCACATACTCTTACTATCAATCCAAGGAAATCCCAGGTCATGTTATTTGGTCCCAAAAGTAAAAGAAATATTGTTTGTGAGTTATTTTCGATCCGTGTCAACAATAACATAATTCCTTTTGTGAATGAATATAAAAATCTGGGTCTGTGGTTAGATACAGACTTGAGATTCACGAGGCATGTAAGTCATTCAATGTATTGAGACAACTTCATCCAAGTAGACACCTTTTATCAAAAAGTCTGAAGTTGAGTCTCTGTAAAACAATTATTTTTTCAAGATTAGCTTACTGCGATTGTATCTACGGATCCGCCTTACAACGATTAGATGTAATGCGACTCCAGCGTGTAGGTACAAAATAGTTGTGTCAGATTTTCCTACGGTATCCGAAAGTATGATCACATAAGTCCGTCCTTTCGAGATTCTGGCTGGCTTTCACTCAAATATCTAAAAGCAATCCCTTTGCTTTGCTAACGTGAAAGACTGGTTGTACTATCATACAGTGGCACTTCTCGTAATAGACATACTTTGCTCATTCCCAGGCATTCCACAGCAATGTTTACTCGAAGTTTTTCCTACAATGTGGCAAAGTTCTATAGCACCATCCCCACAGACTTTAAAGAAAATTCAATGAGAAACTTTAAGAAGAGGTTGAAAGACATGTTTCTTACACGACAGTGATAGGGCACGACATAAGCAAAAAGATCCCCTAGGATTGCGTTATGTCAATGGATATAGGCTGAGACCACATATGCTGGACATGCGTACAGCAAGTGGATTAGACACCTTGCGCCAGGCTCTGCACCTTGTGCCTAAACACATCATATGACTACGGTAGACTAAGTTGTTGAAGACATCATCCCAGCAGGCCATGATGACTTCCTCAGTTTCCGAGTTCGGACTACTCGCCCTGAGGAAAGCGAGGATCAGGCGCTTTAATAAGCCAAGTTCGTCAATGTTGTTGAAGAAGACATAGCATTGGCTCATACTAATGTTGCTGCAGGACTGAGGTGATATCTAGTAGGGAAATGTTTCTTTCCCGCTTGGACTTTGTTAATAAGATGGAGCTGTTACTAGTTAACAAACTATCTTTCAGACGAAGGTTTTATATATGCAGCTGAGTCCCAGGCACCTTGCTGACTGGGTTGGATCTACAAGACTAATCTATATGAGGTATCTTGCATAAATGAATACTTGTAGGATATGATTCAATATCCAGCATGGCGGTAGCCAGAAAAATAACTGTTTTTCTGCAGCCATTTACCAGAACCTACTGTCTAGGTTGTTGGGAGAGATGACTGATAATATTATCATTCTATATGATAATGCATTACAAGTATTCTATACAACACCCTGATATATTTAGAAAATATTTTGATTCAACACAAACTTTACATATAACGCAGGGAGTGAAATCGGAACTCTACAATAATTATTGAATAAACAACGGTATGGACAACGTGTTCATACTCACGAAAGTGAGGTTATAATGAAGTTTACAAAGAAGTAACGAAGAGAATCCTGAGGTTAAGTGGAAGAACAGGTAAAACTGTACCCAATATTGGAAATAATAAAGATGAATTATTATTATTATTGTTTGTATGTCAAGATCAAAATTGTTTGAAAACATCTGATATAAACCATCATACACCCTTTCTAATCACACCAATAACTTAGATCATGGCTTTTCTTTTGATACTTTTAGATTCAGAAAATAATTGGCAAAAAAGAACTTCCTTAGAAATATGTCATATATTTAAAAGTTCAAATACTATTAATTCCAGCACAAACATTGAAAGTCTCAGCCTGATTTATACTTATCTCCTTTGAGATAATAAATCCATAAAGGAGATATCATTTCATAGTTTTGTGAGATCTCATTGGCAGCACTGCAATGGACAGAACAAGAAAATCTGTCAAACATGTCCGTCAATCTCTTGACTTCAATTTCCAATTCTCATGTTATCATAATGTTACACGTTTTAACCAATTTCAATTTTGATATACAAATATAAGGATCCTCTTTTTAAGTATGATCACGTTGTCCATACCATTGTTTATTCAATAATTATTGTAAAGTTTCTGATGAAGAGAAAATACACGCTTTGAAAGCTTGAACAGAAAAATAATAATAATAATAATAGGTCTTTCTTCCCAGAATGACACAATAAATAAATGTGAACATTTACTGAGACGGGAAAGGCTGAAGATCAGTTGGTTGCATCAAAAGATGCAACCTCTGTTTTTCATCTTAGGCCAAAGGAAAACAAACTATATACACAATACACGATAGACCGGTTTCGGGGATTTGCCCCATCATCAGTACCGGGCAGATCACTTCAGACGGGGTGACCGTCTGAGTATCCCAAACAAACAAAATTTATTCCAGCTAGTCATAAACTCTATCTGAAGTTGATTCAGTAGGACTTCCACTGCACCACCTGCAGACGAAGCCAGGAAACAACTCCACAAATACATACTGCGGGGTAGGAGTCAGAAAAAGGATAATATTCCTGACGGGTGCTTGGCATCCCAGAGTTCAGGTAAAAGACATTCTACCTCTTGGCTCTTATGTGGACCTAGCATTTTGTAGGTACGTGTCGATAATGGAGATGATCGCCATTCTTACGACTTCAGGCATTTTGTAGGTACGTGTCGATAATGGAGATGATCACTATTCAAACGACTCCAAGTGTCCTGCTTGAAAGAGTG
Organism: Leptinotarsa texana; assembly: GCA_015342105.1. Classification (NCBI taxonomy): domain Eukaryota; kingdom Metazoa; phylum Arthropoda; class Insecta; order Coleoptera; family Chrysomelidae; genus Leptinotarsa; species Leptinotarsa texana. The sequence goes on from WOGN01008347.1 coordinate 3,805, forward strand.
GGAAACTTCTCAGTTCTCCAACTCGTGGTCCTGTTAACAAACGTGGAACGTTCGATAAAGCCTTCAGAAAGTATTTCACTGGCCACCTCAAAAACAGATATCTCATATAACTGACCTGCACCAAATTCGTGAACAGCAACATCAGAATCAGGATAGAAAACAAACTTTTCCTGAACAGCTCAACAATCGAATACGCTCTAACAATGATCACAATAAAGGCGAAAAAGCTCTGCATGATTGACTCTTATGAATTGTCGGGTCTTCTGGCATGGATTACTACAAATGAGGTTCGGAATAGCGTTTCTAGTACCCTGCCAGGTAAGAGAGGCTCCTCTTCGAAACGTGTCACAGCAAAATCACTTCCCAAGCCAAACTTTTACGTTGCTCACACACCTAATGAAGGTGATTGAATTGGACTATCCTTCAGCTGCAGATCTGTCAGGTTTTAGCGTTTTGTAGAGTGTCAGTGTAGTGTACAGTGTAGAGTTCTTTCGAAACAAATACTTCTATATGAACACTGAATTATACAGAAGATACTTTTCTCTACTCAGTTTGTATTTCAAACATCCGCTGTGGAAAACAAATCAGATAACATTCACATAAGTTCTACTTTAAATGAATGGTAATAAATTGCACTTACATGGAACACTGTCACCCTCACTGGTATACATAGATGTTTCGCCTTAAGACACTTGCCCCAAGGCTCTTCAGTACCAAATTGGATAATATTATAGAAAATAATGTGTATCACACATAACAATTATTAACATAAAAATATTGTCTATATTATACTTACTACCTATTAGTCAATGCTCAAAATCAAAGGAGATAAACTGAGTCCAAAATTGTGGAGATGTAGAAAATCAGCCTCAAATACTTGTATTCAATATGCAGTCTGAAACATTTTCACGGAAAAGTGCTGGTGGTGAGGTCCAGTCTAAATCAAAGTGTTGAAATAATTTGAGGATGTAGACCAGTGTTGCCCTTGCTGAATTTCCTATTCTTGGTATATCGAACATGAGGGTAATACGTATACGACGAGGAGGAATGTTGAATGGAATCGCATTAAGAATTTCTTAAGAGTTGATTTTATTATTTATTATTTTAAATAGAAATATCATACATTTCAAGCTCCTTAATTGTTCCAAAGATAATATTTCAAATCTCGATCTCAACTGATATGTTCTTATGGTATTATAATCAGGCAACTCATGATACTGTTTCAAGTATAAATGTCTTAGTAATTTATTCTGGATCGTTTCCACTTGATATAGATACTTTTGATATTCCCCGGACCAAATAATAGAAGCAAATTGTAATTTAACCTTACTGAAGAATAATATAGTAGCTTGATCGTATGTAGACTTGAAAAGCATGATGCCTGCCTGATTGCAAAACCCAGATTTCTATTGGCAGATTTTACAGTTTTTTGGTATGACTACAAAATGAGAATTGTGGATTATAAGTACTTATACTTCTGTTTTTCTCTCTAGTGTTTCTATTTCAGTGTGGGTTTCAGTGGATATAATCAATCAGGAAGTGTGCAAATTTTCAGATGAAAAAAACCAAAATTCAAGAAATCTGAAAGCATAGAGGCAAATGAAGAATAATTAAAACAAGTACGAGTACGATATTTTCTTTTTTTTTAATTCAATTCAATATATTTCAAAACTATTATGCATACAAACATCAATATCCAAAACAATAAAATATGTGGAAATAAATAAAATAATTGATATTGAACACTTGTAAGAGTTTTTTAAAAATGACTCACTGAAGTAGACTCACGCTAGGCAAATGTAGCCTGTTTTGTGATGTCTAAATCAGCATGTCTTTTTAGTTACATTTTTTTATGAATTGAATGAATTTATGAATGATTTAGATAATTTGAACCATTTCGATGGGGGTATAACCGCTGAGTGTGGTATTATTGTTGATTCGGTAGTGTTTGTGAAGTGCTTATGTACACAATATGTACAAATTATAAGTAAGTATTTATTTCAGTATAAAGTTGAAAATTTTTCTAGGTAATTATGTACATATCTTTTTAGAATAGTTTGAAGAATGTTATATCTTTTATATTTTCAGGTAAGATGTTGAATATTTTTAGACCATAAAAGAAAAAAAATATGGGTGACCATTTTAATAAAGAATTCAATTTTTACGTCCTGGTTCATTTTTGATTGAGTTTCTCTTGAAATCTGCTCGTTCATGGAACATTTACATCAGGAAGTGATAAGTGTATAGTGAATGAATATTTATCATGTTGGTTTCTTGATATAATTCTGTTGTTGAATAGAATAATTTTTTTAAGATAGTTTTTAATAGAATATTTTGAGCGGTTTGTAATGGGCTAAAAGCATTTTTGAATATTGCACCACAAGCAGGAATACAATATTCAATTATAGATTTGACAAGAGTGGTATAGAGAATTGAAAGATTTTTTTTAGTATGTCACTTAGTTCATAAAAAAATGTGCATTAATAGTCTGAGACTTTCTGTTACAAAGTTATTGATTTTCATCATTTATCGTAACCGTGACTACAGTTTAACTCTTTTTATGTACTAAAGTAGTATTTACTATTTTTATGTTTGACAATTTGTGTTTCACAACCAAGGTTCAATTCTTCTCTTTTAACATTCACAGGTTGGATACTGTTTATAATAAGAGAACAAAAACCGAAGAATAGCCGTACTGTCAAGTACAGCTATAATCCAATACTTTCATACGTCCTTTCGAACATACCTGTCTCTCATTTTTTGCTTCAATGAAGTCAGGAAACTTAAATGAAATGAACGGATTTCCATAGTTTCAGTCAGATATTCATATGGTGGAATAATGTTATATAATGTGACATTAAATAAAGTAGTCATCACTGCATATACTCAGCAAAGTGCTTTAATAAACCGATGTCTTCAATATTGTCAAAGAAAACCCTTTGCATTGGCACATCCTTAGATAACCACAGGACTAAACTGATTTTAACGGTTTTGCTGAACAAGTTCCATCAAAACTTTTGGCCAGTATCTTTCATTGTCACAAAACAAGCTTAACTGAATTTCTATGCAGCATTCTATATCATTTCTTTCTGAATATATTTACAATTCAAAAGTCTATGCTACTACTATAAGAGGGCTTTTCCCTTGTATCTAAAGAAACTTTCATGCAAGATCTAAACATATTTTTGACGAGGTTATATTGGAGTTAATGTTTTGATCTTTTGAAATTTCCCAAAATTTTTTGTATAAAGATGGAGAAATAAAAAGCCACTTCGGTACATTGGAGCTGTAGTATAATATTCTCTATCGACCAGCATGTACCATGACGCAGCAGAATGAATATTGATTGACTATGGAGTTACAAAAACACATGATATCAAAACGGATAAAACTTTTGGAACAATTAATATTACGATCATCTCGAAGTATTTCTACCTCAGTTTCTCAATAAAACTTATACTCCTCTAATCAAAAGAGTTATTTCACATAACACATTCATTAAAATGAAAATGCAAAAAGTCAAATAAAATGATCACTGCTCACTGTTGAAAACCGTAATCCAAAATATCCAATAACCCATTATATGTTCACTGAGGTGTACTTGATGAGTGGCACCGACAAATTTTGTTTGAAAATTTAAATTCATACGTTCGGTTGATTTATCTCTACATATTTATGATACCTGAAACCAAAATTTAAAACAATACCGTTCGAATTATGGCTATGAATTTGTGATATTGGATTTTTTGATTCATCAAATTCATGTCGACATTATTTGGGGGTTTCTGGTGAAAAATGAATATGCTATGTGTAATTTGAATTATTACCACTGAAAACAACTGAAAAACTACGACTATTTCGAGTGTAAAATCTTCTCTGGAATATACAAATAGTTTTAAATTATTGTAAATAATGAACGACAATTCGACAAATATGTTCAATCCTAAATGTTCATTTTATATGTCTGACAAGAAAGAAATGACATATTCTCACTAACGAATCAACAAAACATACACTCAAATTCTCTTTTATCTTAACTCTTGTGTAATGATTATGAGTTTTATACTTTGATAGAATCAAAAAAACTCACCAGCGATTGATGTGAAGTATAAAAATAAACAAGTATTCTTTTTTTTTCACTTCTCAATATTCACTCAATTGAAAGTAATCTCACAATACGAAATTTCAATTCCAAAATAGGTACTGGCATCAGATCTGTATTCAACTTGAGAGTCTCCTATCCTCAGTGAAAAATTCATTACTGGCTGGCGAAAACACTCATTTCCAAAAATATCATGGCATTTGACTTATTAAAATTAACAAATTCCTTAAAAGAATGTAAATGAGAAAGTGAACAGTTCAAACAAACATTATTCAATTTACGATTGTCCCTATTTCAAACAAATTTCAATAAAGAATATCAATATCAATATTTCTTACAATTTGAAGTTTCTTACTCATCTGCTATCAGGTGAAATTTTTATACTGGATGGATTATAACATTGAACGATTGAAGTTGATTGCACAACCGCTCGGTATAGCCCTTTCAAAGTGAAACTTTTCTTACCTACATTAAAGTGTAACTGACAAAATTGGCAGAGTCCTCAAAAAAACAGGACAATAAACGATATTGACCGCCAACAATGGAATTTCCACATTCCTCCGTTCATTCAAGATAATAATTGTCAATGAATCTCTAGTTATATGAATTTTGATGCTCCGATTGAGATGGAACACCAGCAGCTTGACTGCATTAACCTTTCTCGATATGATATCATTTTTGAAAACATGTGAATTCGTTTTCCGATGGCATTCCAGGTTAGCTTCCCAAATTTCTGCTACCACAATTGTCGGTTGATTGATCAAACCACCAACACCGACATAAAAACTTGTCAAGTTGACTTGGGTGGCACACCAATACGTGGTTCCACTCATGTCTCGCTTGCCTTTACGCAGTTATTTTTATCAAGTACTTTTCTTGGTTACTCACATTTTGTCTTCAATCGAGGACCACTTGCCCGGTACTGACGATGCCCAATAGGCTGAAACATCTGTCTACCGGTGGCTTTTAAATTTAAATAAGTATAACCATTTTAATCTTGACATAAAAATATGAGGATCCTCTTTATTACTTCTTTGCAAACTTCAATTTAACCTGTCTTTCGTAAGTATGAACACACTATCCATACGCTGTTTATTCAATAATAATTGTATAGTTCCCGATGAAGAGACAATAAACACCTCGAAAGCTTGAACTGAAGAAAGAGTTTTACAATCTTTCTGCTTCTGACTGCTACATCCGATTTCATTCCCTGTGTTTCTTGAGGTTATAGTTGAATAACGGACTATTTAGTTATACTCTTTGGTACATGTCGAGCTTTCGGCAATATTTATTGCCTTCTTCCGGACAACTTGAATATATATGGGTAAAATGAGAATTAAAACATTCTATGTTTTTCACCACATTGATTTGTAACTGCAGTTAATGCAGTTTCATCCAATAAGGACATTTTCAAAGTTATATATTAAACTAAAAATGATTGATCACATTAGCACCTATATAAACACCACTGCAGGTAATAACAGAAATACCTAACTCAATTGAGTACCTGAATTTTGTTTACCTGTGACAATGTGGATACGCTAATTTGAAAACTGGTGAGTAAACTATATCGATTTGAACAGGTTGCTTCCGCAATATTTATGGTTATGAATTTCCAAGTAATCCAAATAATTGAATTTACAACCCTTCCTTGCATAGTGCAAAATTTGCGTATCGTTTAGATTCGGAAACTTGTGGTTGCCTCCCAAGGAATGGTTTGAAAACGTCGAATCATTTATATCTAGTCTGAAGGACCTTTCATATTCAGCATACCGTTTCGAGAAATTTGGACCACATTGTCCTTCATAAAGACTTTTACACACAAGACACTTGAGCTTATAATCTCCAAATTCCTCTAATTTGTCCACTTTGTCTTTGGCATGTGGTCTGAATGCAACTTCCACATTGTTTTTTCTGAAGAAACCTGCAATTAACCCTGTTCTTTTACCAAAATATGTTAGAGTTACCCATTTCTTGACTTCTGAATGTATGATTTGGGGGTATATTGATCCGTAAGTAAATTTGCGGCTTTGTTTTTCGACTAACTTCTTGATTGTATCTTGACGTTGAAACCATTATTATGGCCAATCTGTGTAATTATTTCAGTTTCCCTAGCTGGATTGTTAGGTAGTGAGAATGCTCTGTGCAACATTGAATTTATAAGCTGCTAATTTATGACTGTCTGGATGGAAAGAATCACTTGGGATGGTAATATCTGTATAGCTAGGTTTTCTTGATACATACATCGAACTCAAATTAATTCTGTTTGTGTGTAATAGTCAGGTCTGAGAAATTTATCTTTTTCTCTATCTTTATTTCGAGTGTGAACTGAATGTTTCTGAATTCTGTTTATAAAATTTGTTGTTAAATTGTAGGTAACTCTGATCAAGGCACATATTGAAAGCTGTTGAAATTTTAAAAGAAGTAAATATGGTTTAATTTGGCTTGATCTAATAAGGGTGAGTCAACAAGATTTCCGTGGCCAACCAAAGTTGTATTTTTTAGCCCAGTATGTAAATACGTCACTTAATTCAATTATTTTTTAGCTCTCCAAAGAATTTTTGTTTTTGAATTTCAATTGCGGTATTGCTAAGTTATTCCAGAAAAACCTTTTCTGCAGACAATACTTTTTCAATTCACCACCCGCATGTCTACAGCAATTGAGTGAATATTTTCAAGAATAGTAAGTCAACATCACCATGATAATTTCTGGTATCTCAACTTTGGAAAACAATATAATATAGGGTGCTCCGTGAAGCCAGTCAAGTTTCATTCATTTTCAATCAGAGGTATACTATACGAAAAACTGATATTTTACAAATCACACCAAGTTTTTGTTATTGTTATAAACACAAAAAAATGTATTTTCTTGCGTCCTCTTACTCAAATTTGTTTTTCGAATATTAAAACAAATTGCTAGTACATTAGCATTTTTCATACTATCTAGTGATATTTATCAGCGGCTTCAACGGTAAGAAATGCGTAAAAAACCTAACTGCATGGTTAACCCAGTTAACCATGACTGACACAAAAAAATAAATCTCTGAATTTGTCAATAACGCCATATGTTAAAGTTTCTTTCGCGTGTAGATTCAATCATTTTCATTATGGATTACATATTGGAAGATTTGGTGCAAATGATCTATGCTTTGGGGGAAAGTGACGGTAACTGCCTCCTTGCATTTAAGATTAACAAAGAAAAATTACCTGAAAGAAAACAATCAGATGAAGAGCATTTCAGACTCTAAAAACAAGATTTGAAAATAACTGGTTATGTCAATCACGAGAAGTTCAAAAGTATCTGCCCTGTAACAAATGAAGAGAATACATTTCAAATTGCTCTTCACCTTGCTAATGCCGACTGAACGCCTCCCCCCACCCCTTTTGACCTTGAGACGTCACACGACCTTGAATGACGTCACCTAACCTTGAACGTCGTACACGT
>WOGN01008348.1:0-11351 GCA_015342105.1 Leptinotarsa texana
CAGGGAAGCGCCGTTTATATTGCGGCAACGAACATTGCCGATCTTTTCTCGTCATTTCGACACGTTTCCAGATTACTCACGTAGGCTTCGCGGATACATTCTCGATGAGTCATGTATTTTCTCGCTCTGTCAGGGCCGGCCTAAGATTTATTACAATATTTTACGTACAGTTGAGAAATGAATTTCGGTCAAATCTAATGTTGCTTGTCTTAGTTTGTTTCCCTCGAAACCAAACTTGATATGTAGATTCGTATATACATCGAAACATACTCTTTGTGTTTCAATGTTCAAATGCATTCGAATCTTATTCACTAGTATCTTTTTCGCATTGTTCACCATCGCTATTGGAATCACTACACTGGAAAAAGTCTGCGTTTTGTCACACTCGTTATAACTATTAGTACTCGTCCAAGGACGCCACATTTTAAATAGATAACAAAAAATTTTGAGTAATTATAACTGCACGAATATTGAATTTCAACACTCAAACCGCGATCAGTTCCTGAACTTAACACGATGGCGATAACCATCCCTGAATTCCCGATTTCTATTCGTCACCGAATTAATTTGAGTACCCTTCAGTCAATCATAAAACTCGGTTAGAAAAATAATCCAATACGAACCGCCAATTCTACAGTCCACGTGGAATAGTTCGATGCCGGTTATATACTGGTTGAGTGGAAGAGTAGCGTAAGCTTAACTCCGCCAGTATAAAGACAATTTGTTATTATTATTATTATTAGTATTTCGAAGTATTGATTTTTTTGGCCTTTGATAGTGCCACCAACTTCAAGAGTTTACAATATCCTTTACTTCGACTATACACGTACGGACTTGTCCTTTTGGATACACTGTATAACCTCATATCCTTTACTTTTGTACAATATTGTACAATACAATAAATAAATTAATATTTTGTCTAATTTCTACTAAGTTTATCATTTATTACGACCGGTTTCGGTGTGTAACAAATAATAAATATAGTAGAAATCGGACAAAAGTATTTTCTTTATCCAATATTCAATATGAATTTCTACAAAATAAATAGGCCATCAATCGAGCAAATATTATCATTCTTATTAATATTCTTTTCACCGATGGGTAAGCTGGTCGGGTTCCGTCCCCGAAGCTCTGATACATCCAGAAAGGCGTGCAAGCATCATCAACCAATGACCACTCTCCTCTTCGTGGGGTAAGTGATCATTGGGTCCGTGAATCATGCTCCCTAATTAGACGCAATGAGCCAAAAAAGACAATTTTCTACATTTGTCCGGCTAAGATTTCTGCCTTCGTAAAGTAGAGAGGGTATCATTCTACCAAGAACTCCAATAATCAGAAGAACCAGCATGGTCTGGATGAATTCTACAGAGTTTGAAGAGAACATTCTAAAACTTCATCCATTTCTTCATATTATTATTATTGTGTTCTATTATCATAGGTTATTTGTACTTCGTCTCCAAATATAGAAGCTTAGGAAAATATTTTTTATCAAAAATAAAGATGAAATGGGGTCGACGACACACTTTACTGTTTTAGATTATAGAACAGTTTTATAAATGTTGTGATTCATAACAAAATGATATAAAAATATGTTGGCACACTGTCAGAATTAGTTATATGAGAATGTGAATTCTCATATGATTGTTTTATGAAATTTTGGGTTACTCGCAGTGACATATTCTTGGCAATGAATTCATTTTCGTCTCTTATGTCGTCATTTCTAATGACTATCCATTTATATTTTAGAATAACAGATTTCCATTTTTCCCATATTTGAAATTTAGCAGTATTTAGAGTCTGGAAACGACTTTAAAATTACTCTTCACTAAAGGTTATGTTTTTTGAAATACTTTAAAATTTGTTTAAGAGAAAATTTGAATATTTACGTTCATTAATTTCCAGTGATTCTAGTAGATTCTAGAGACTCAAGAATTTTTGGAAATCAGTAAACGCAAATATCAATATTTTTTCAGACCACCGAGAGGACGTTATTCAATTACATTATTGAACTTGTTCTCATAGAATGTCATCAATTAATAGATTTACATATTATCTTCGAAAGAAAGTAAAAAGGCATTTGATTTTAGAATAAACTCTTCACAAAGGTTTATAGATCATGCAAAGAAGTAACTTTCAGAGACAAACTGTGAGAATAAGCCCTTTCCAAACAACTACTTTCATATGAACATTGAATTAGACAAAAAAACACTTTTTCCTATTCAGTTTGTACTCCAAACATTCGTTATGGAATTGAATCAGATACCATTCACAGGATTGTTACACAATAGTATGTGAAAGAGAAGAAATTTCCCACATATATTTTGTGAAAACATGGAGGAGTAGAAAGCCAAAACTTTTTTCCCAATAATTTAGCTCTTCTAAAAATACACCTCTTCCAATTTATATTCATTTATGTAACTAATTTTTCACATAAAATGCCAATAGTTTACCAGTTTCCTAGAAGCAATATTGTATTGTACCTAATTGTTTATTCAAAATCTACCTGTTTTACCAGATTCGATCATTCATGTAATAAGTTCTGTCATTACCTACCTATTGTTATACAGCATTTCACTAGTTGGGGACTTCCATTGTCTAATATATAAAATGATTTGACATTCCTGAAACAACTAAAAAAGAAGAATTTAAAATAAATAGCTTTAAATAACAATTATATTAAGCAAAAAACCTGTAATGAAATAATAGTTAAATAAAATACAAGTAAAAATAAAGCAATTGAACAAACATTAGAAATAAAGAAATACAAGATGAAAATAAAGATAAAAATAAAAAAGTTAAGAAATTTAGTTCTTTCAGGGAATTCAAATAATTTTATATATTAGACAATGGAAATCCGAACTAGTGAAATTCATCATGAAACATTGTCAATCACCTTCAAACAAATATTTATATACAGTGTCATCCCCAAAGTATGCACCATATGGGAAACTTATTTATTAAGGGTTTTTCAACAAAAAGTTTGTGCATCTCGATAAAAGTTTGTGCATCTCCTAAAACGTAACATGCACCAACAAAATACAGTAAATCACACATAATATATGAGGAGCCTTCAAAAATTTGATTTGGAGTAAGAGTAAAGTACTCATATTTTGAAAAATCTCGGGAAATGTTATTTAAAAAAGTTGTTCAGCATTAAGAAGTCATGGCCATCTAAGTGGAGTTTTATTTTCCCATTTTTCTCAAATGGGATCTACGAAAAAAAATTTTGCTAAAACGATAAGTAGACAGTATCCTGTAGTATGTATTTTAAAAGCTTGCAATGTTACAAATTACACAAGTATGGTGTTAACCACGATCAATTTTTTTGAAAAGTAAAATAATTTTCAAAGTTTCAGGTTCAGAGTTATTTTTATTTTTTGTTAACATCGAAAATTACTCAAAATTATACAGTATTGTAACAATATCTAATATTCAATAACATCAAATCACAAAAGATCAAAATAAAACATTCTAGAGTATTCTAAAACAAATTTTGGAGAATTATTTTGGACAAGAAAATCTCCAGAAAATCAATGAGTTTGTTCCGAAATACCTATTCTGTTGATATTTTGTGATTGTGATGATTTCAAGTCTAGATGTATTTTTTAATACTGAACAACTTTTCTAAATAACATTTCCCGAGATTTTTCAAAATAAGAGTACTTTACTCCTGTCTCAAAATCAAATATTTAAAGGCTCCTCGTATATTACGTGTAATTTACTGTATTTTGTTGGTGCATGTTTAGTTTTAGGGGATGCACAAACTTTTATCAACAAAAACATTTTGTCAAAAAACCCTTTATAATTAAGTTTCCCATATATGGTGCATATACTTTGGGGATGAACACTATATAAAAACTATTGTAAACTAGTTTTATTACCAGTAACTGATGAAGCTTTCGTAAAGCGAAACGCGTTTTTTAGTTTATAATGAAAATTCTATAGTTATCATGGATAGCAAAACACAGGCACAACGAATAACAATAAAGTACTTTGAAACATTTTTTTGCTTCTAACTTTCTCTCTTCTAAACAAATGATATGAAACTCAAAAAATGGCAGACTAATTTCGAATCCAGATGAAAAAAGGTCATTTCGAATTTCTCTTCAATGTGTCAAAATACGAGTTTGCTTCATTATATTATAAGATCTCTGTAGTGGCAGATGAAATGTAAATTACATAACATTCAACATGTCAGGATGGCCGAGCGGTCTAAGGCGCCAGACTCAAGGTTTCCTTGCCTGCTATGCGGGTTCGAGCGTTCTGGTCCACTTTGTGGGCGTGGGTTCGAATCCCACTTCTGACAGATTTTTTTTGTTTATTATTATTATTTCAATGAAGATGTATGACAAATATTTTCAGAATAATACTCAAAAATAAATTCTAATGAAATATTTGACATTTTTAAAGGAATTCCTTGTGACAGAACATGTATTGCACTAAGATATATCTGAATAATTTGCAAGTTGGACAAAACACACTCATCAAAATAATAAAAAAATATGTATCTAACTATAAGTACTTACAAAAATTTTGGACATTTTATATTCGTAAATTGTAAACTTACCACTGTATATTATGGGTAGTGAAATACCCAGCATCAACGCTCTCTCATAACACCCCAACGAAAGTAATTAAGGCCAAAGTTGTGCAATTATTTGAAAAACCCTGTTGAAATCTGTATTTTCATTAACCAGCTATCACTATCCCACGAACGACTTTCAGTAGTCGAAACTTGTGTGAGTTGAGGATTAGTTGGGTTTCACCTTTTAAAGTGCGATTACTAGCTATGCAAGAAGACCTATTCGCAACGATTTATGATTTATTCTATTCCGAAAAAATCGAATAACGGTGCGAAACTATAGGACTAACAGGAATAAAGAAATAATTGAAGTTCTTTCTAACGAACACTATGATCTATTTTAATTATTTACCCAAGAATGTTTTCATCTCCTGACCTAAATCCTGTGCTTTCAAATTTTGTTGATGATATTTCTCCCCAGATTTTTATCTAACTACAAATAACTTACTTTTGAATTAATTTGAAGTGATAATTTTCAAGATATGCACATCAATATACTATCACAAACTCATCCAGGCAAAAAATTGAAAAATTGTAGTAACTTTCATGTTTAAACTTTACACATAAGTAGTTGTAAGATATTTTTTGTCCTCGCCCAAAAAGAAAAACCTCATATTTATGAGAGTCTATAAAACATAAACGAGTTTGTAAATTCACCAATGAAATCACCAATTGATCCGATGGAATCGTCTGCTGGTCCATTTGAATTTTTAGCACGTTTCTATTGGTTGAAGCAATCCAACAAAAACTCTCTGTTGAATTTAAGTACTCTTCTAGTAGTGTCAAAACTCGATATTGGTTTTTTTTCAAAACTGAATGAAGCTGTCCCAAAACTTGATGAAAAGTTCACTAACACTGTTCACAAGATTCTCACTGTAACGAGTTTTTTAAACCCCTGTTGAAATTATCCAATTTTTTTTGTACTATGTTTATCCATCTACTTTTCATCAATGCGGCATGGCTTCTGTATTTTGGCTTCAAATGAATGAATTTTGGAACATCGATTGAAAAAACAAATGTTTCGTTTCAAAAGAGAAAAAGCCGTAATTGAATTCCTTGGCTTGGGTTGTATGAAACTGGTTGATACCTAAAGAATGTTACTGGAGTTTTAACACAACACCAAACCTTTATTTTCAATACCTCGACACATGTTTCAATCACCAAGTGATCATCTTCAAGACAAATATTAAAGTTTAATCTTCCTCTTGAAGATCGTTATGTCCCTGTATTTAAAATCTGTAATATCTTCGTAATACCTGTTATAGAGTTTTTATACAAATACTCAGTTTAGAAATATTTTATTTCTTTGCTGATTTTTATTTTGAATTATAATTTTTTGTTAGGAAACTAACTTTTCCTATCTGCATTATCGCATATCATCTCATATATTTGAAATGCTCTCTTCTGTCGAAATGAAAGTTTATGGCCCAAAAACAAATGAATATATAGAACGACACCAATTATTAACACTTTTATGGATTAAGACAAGGAATTCAGGCCCAAGTGGTTGACCCTTCTCGTCTATATTTATGACCATTTTGTCAGTGACGATTGTTCGAGAGTTACTTCAAACACATTTCTTAACCAATGCATTTATCCTGTGCTGGGATATCGGCCAGGAACTATTTCTCATTCGGGGGTTTCCGCCTTGAACTAAACCCGCTTTACAGTCTCCTCGCTGATCTAGAAAAGACTTAGCGTTAGTTCCTCGAAGTTACCTTGTATTTTTTTTGTGTTTTGTTTTTCATTGTGTTTTGTTGTTAATAAATTGTGTTATTGATAAACGCTGTGTTCGTCTAAATAATAATTCACCTATTACTAATCCCGACATTGTAATATCAGTATAGGAACGATTATGAACTGTATTAGTGAGCAACAATTTATGCTCATTTCATTCGATTAAACACGTCTGGTGTTTAATCGCATCAGTAAAACTTTGTGAAAGCTGCCTAGCCTTAATTTTTTCACCGTATTCATGCATTTAGTATCCCTTGGTATATTTTTGTCTTTACAGGAAATATGCACAAAGCATGTATTGTGTGTTTTGAAAAAGGCACATTGCATTATTTTTATTCGCATCAGCCAACTTTTGAATTTATATTGGCATCTCGATAGCGAACTCGATCTCGGCTGTAATGAAGATTTTATCGTCTGTTGCTGTCTTTCGAGAAAATTATTACTCAACCCGAGAACGATTGCCCGGTCGGTGCATCCACTCGAATTACACGCACCGCCGTCATTTCGCCATAAACAATACGAATCCAACGAAGAAAACTAAATGCGATTTCACGTGCATAATCTCGCGCTCGGTAATAAAATCCATAATTTCTAATCTAATGGTCGATTCAATGAAAATTAAATAACACGGCTTTAATCCGTAGAAAGTAAAAAGCGTCGTCGTTCGGGAACTTTCTCTGAGCGGGGTTAATACACCGGCTGGCAGCCTCTGCAATTAACTGACTTTATCGCGAATAATAGGTATTGCCGCGGAAAAATACCGATGCGGATTAAAGTGGATGGATGCCTGCCTGCCCGACGAGAATCTCTGCTAGTATTTGCAACAGACTAGAGTAATATAACGCTTGGTGAATACCGACAATAAATATTTTCCCAAGTTGTAGTGGTCATCCGAATGTACAAGAGGCCAAGTGTGTTCACGGAATACATTACAGAATAGATACTCGACACGGAACAGACACCATGAACATTTTTGACAAATGGCAGTTAAAACCGTTTGCGTTCTAGCGATGTCACTGTGACACAGATATTTTCCCAAGTTGTAATGGTCATCCGAATGTACAAGGGGCCTGGTGTGTTCACAGAATACATCACAGAATAGACACTCGGCACGGAACAGGAACCATCAATATTTTTGACACATGACAGCCATAACCATTTGCGTTCCAGCGATGACACTGTGACATTCCAGCGTAACCACTGGAACACACACCATGGAACGTGTTTTTGGTGCATTCACAACTTTTCCCCTTTCATGAAATGTCAGACTGAGCGTTACCGAAAAGTTACATTCATGGTGCTTATATAATCTGCAATACCCCTGGCGAAATATTTGAGGAATATGTCGCTTGGTAAATATTGACAAAAGTAATTTTCGTACGTTGTGATAGTCATCCAAATGTGAAAAACCCAAGTCTCGGCATGGAACAGGAACCATGAACTTTTTTGACAGATGACAATCATTTCTCTTTGAATGCCAGAGAGATCACCTTGACACCACCTTTAGATACAAGAATTTCACTATGTGTCTTAGCAGTTTCGTTGTACAACGTTGTGTTTTTGGTCCATTCACACCTTTTTTTCATTCATGAAATGTAGGCTGAATGTCAGTCTGAGCGTTACTTGAAAAAGTTTAAATCGTTCATGGTTTTCATATAATCTGTAATTGTATTGGCGACATACTTGAGAAACAACGCTTGGTTGATATAGATAAAAAATTCTGTGTTACAGAGTCATCAAAATATAAAAACCTAAGTCTGGTCACAGACTTTCTTATGAAAAACATTATCCTGAGCTGAGTTGAAGGACACGACAGAAGTAAAGGTAATCGCATTGCCGACTCTTTAGCCAAGGAAGCGGCTGGACTAAGGATTTTAGGACCCAGTAGCACCTATAGTCTGGTGACTTCGACAATTGCGGAACCAGCCAAACCTCACACCCATGATCAATCTCTAAAGAGATGGGATGGAATCAAGGGATGCATCTTGCCTGGAGCACACTGGGCGACCCTGGGAAGCTGGCGCCGAAGAAATATCTAGCGAAGACCAGGAAAAATCTACGCTTAATAGTAGGATTTCTGTCTGGCCACTGTCAACTAAGGAAACACCTCCATAATATTGGGCTAGTGGACACACCACTATGCAGGATGTGTGAACAGGAAGATGAAACCGTCAGGCATGTCCTATGCGAGTGTACAGAGTTATCGTCAATAAGAGAGTGTTAGTTCGACGAGTCTTGGCCTACACATGCCGATATAAACGAGATGTCTTCTAGCGACCAGTCCATCTTCCTGGAAAGGACAGGATGGACGATGACCAAGGGGGACAACTCCTGGGGAGGATGTACAATGGGTCACATGTTGCCAAAGTGCTGTGGGCCTACACGCACCCTCTTTACTCTACAGATACAGATACAAAATAGGCACTCGATAAGGAACAGGTACCATGCATTTTTGACAGATGACAATTATCTTCCTTTGTATTTCAGCGGTATATCATCGTGACACCACCTTTAGGTAAAATAATTTTAACCGTGTGTCACAGTAGTTTCACTATGCAGCCACGTGTTTTATTATGCCATTTACACCATTTCTGTAAAAAAATAATGTGAAATGTGAGTATCAGACTGAACGTTATAGAAAAGTTATAGAAAAGTTTCATCGAGCTTAAGTGATTTATTTCTGTTATGATTATCTGATCTATCATATATCACAGGAGTGTGTTTTGCATTGAAAATACAAAAGAAATCTGTATATAGAACATGGGTGGTTTCAGTTGTAGCTCCTGGGACTCATGTGAAAAAATCTTGCAGATTATAATATAACTGGAGAAACATCAACAAAATATACCAAAGAAGTGAAAAGACAGAAAAGGAATCAGTTTTCTTAGTTTCCATAATCTACAGATTATTACTATGACGAATCAAAAGATGAGGTGAGCAAATCAAAAAGCAATTTATCCACCATTGCTGAAGGATTATAATGAACATATGAGATATTTCATAGAGCAATTAGGCTAAACTCCTATTACAAAATGAGTCGAAAAAGCTGATGATGTGGAATGTAAATGCTGTGCTCATGAATAAACTCGTACAAAGAACAATTGATTATGATCATGAAATGATAGGAGAAAACATGCAATGCAACTGCAGGACGTGAATGGAATGGATGAATGACTATGTCTTTGAAAGTTGCTGGCTAGTTTATACCAGTTTTAAAAATAATTTGATAGGGATATCTGCAGGAAAGGAAAAAAGAGGATAAAATCCAGTGAACGAGCAGGCCAGTCCAATGAACCGCGCCTACCAATCAACATGCCTGGGTATGTTTGATCGAAGTAATTTCTTACAAGCCTGATGAAAATGTGGGGTCATGCCAGCTCATTGAAATACAACTTGAATCCGTGAGTGAATGAGGCTATGAAGAATTTCCAAATGGAAATGACCAGGCATATTTTCTCTAGATACTATTTTCCAATATTCCTACCCAGCCATTTATTTTCTCATGAGTTTAAGTGTGACCTACTCGTAAAATATATCTGACCAATATCGCATTTTTTGGCGATTGACATTTTCCGTTTTGAAAAAAAATGCAATCGTCACTAAAACAAATTATTTTTATGCAGTTTTGCAACTTCAAGGTTATCTATTCATCTGAATAATGTCTTGAGTGGATCTTCAATTGAAAGATTTTGTTAAGGTGTGGTAACTACATTGATATATAATATTTATTGAATGTTATCACATTGTATTTTGTATACACTTCGCCATGGTGTATTTTATTTGGGATGTAGCAAATTCTTAGTCATTCATTATATCATGTTTCATTTCATTACATTGCTAAACCTACTCATCATCGAATATTGAATATTAGTT
Source organism: Leptinotarsa texana (assembly GCA_015342105.1). Lineage (NCBI taxonomy): Eukaryota > Metazoa > Arthropoda > Insecta > Coleoptera > Chrysomelidae > Leptinotarsa > Leptinotarsa texana. The sequence goes on from WOGN01008348.1 coordinate 10,193, forward strand.
GAGGTAATACTATGAAATAATTCTTAAAAACTTCTGATTTTCCATTGACTAATTACTATATAATTCAGAAGGATGAACAATGATCGGTTTAATATGAGATTTTATTTATTTAATGAAATAACTACTTTAGACATTAAACGACACTAGACTTATCGGGTCTATTCGAAATGCTTTTTGAAATGATTCCTTTGCTTCAAAGAAATTTAGAGGTTACAGCTTATGATATGTTTCAGTATCCACATGATTCGTTTCTTTATTGATATTAAAGTTGAAATCTGTTTAAATCTGTTTATAATCTGTTTTTCCGTTAACCAGCTGTCGCAGAAGTCAAAACTGGTGCGAGCTAAGAAATAACAAGGTCTTACCTTTTAAAGTGTGATTCCTTACACGGGTTGGACGATAGGAAGGGAAAATCGATCGTCCGGCCTTGTGGTTTGAACCACTGGTTCACACAGCGGTCGATAGAGTGAGTGGTGCAAAGCACCCACGTCAACTCGACCGGCTACCATCCTAGCTTCTGATAGTCTTCCCTACGGAAACAAAATGAATTGGCCATTATATACAAGCCGTTTAACAAAAAAGGAATTGTTTTTATTTGCTTCACGCACTGAAAATTATCAGATACCTACAGTTCTAGTTCTCAAGTTAAAATATTCCGTAATCTCATCTGAAAGTAGATTGTAGTCAACCATGTGAAATTGATGAATTAGTTGTTCCACTAGAGATGAAAAAATGGTCATTACCTAAAAACGGATAATGGGGATTCCGTTGTTCTTGAGGTATCAATGAGTAATCTAAGTGTGTTTTTTTTTTCGGCGAGTGGAAAAATCTTCAAAAGACACCTGGTTGCCCTGTGACCAGATAGTGACGGATTTTTACCGACTAAAAAACCACTCATGAGTCAAGCAGGCTACTCTGGAACCGCCCTCGGGCATTACTTCAGAATAGCAGACTGTAATGATGGTTCAGGGCCATTCCTTTTTCTTCAGTACTTCATTATTATTCATCTAGTTCTTTTCTTTTCTTAGTCAGGATGGTCTTGGAGAGTTTACTAACGGTTTCCCAGTTTTCTATACTTTTGAGCATCTTCCCTATTATGTTTTCCGGTGTTAATTCTCCTGTCGTCATTTCTGCGTTTCGTCTCTATTCTTCCCAACGT
>WOGN01008349.1:0-11351 GCA_015342105.1 Leptinotarsa texana
CTACAGTAGGGATGAACTACGATGTCTAACAGGCCTTCTTACAGGTCACTGTCATTTGAATTATCATATGCAGAGACTCGGACTGTCTGACGACAGTCGCCTTTGTTTGGAAAATGATGAAACAGCAGAGCACATACTTTGTACCTGCCCCACTGAGGACCAAATCAGGTTTGTTTTTAGAGTTCGGCAGAGCCGGACTCTTACCATTTGACCTGAAAGATCACTAACCATACAAACTAATCGGCTTCGTTAAGAAGCTGGGTTCATTTGTCCGAGTGTGAATAGGTGTGAGCCACAATAAACCCTCGCGAGTTGCGGTGGAGGGTCGAATAGACCTACTCACTTTAGACCTAGCCTAACCTAACCAGCTGTCAAACTCCTACGAACTACAACCCAGAAATCGAAACTCGTGCGAGCTAAGGACTAACGAGGTCTTATCTTTTAACGTGAGATTCCTAACACGGGTTGGACGATAGCAAGTGAATATCGATCGACTTGAACCATCGATAGACATATCGGCCGATTGAGTGAGTGAAATATTCAATGATATTTCCCCTAAACTGAAGTCATTAAATATAGCATGAACAATACTTTACCAAGCTTTCTTCTGGATTTTTTTGACTAACATTATAAAATTATAATTACAATAAAAATGAATACAAAACAACGTATCAAACATATAAATAGATGACAAGAAGTAACACATGTGTAGGAATTTGTTTGTTTGACAAATGTCATACGTCATACCTTCACATGCTCGTAAATGTCAATTTTCATGAGCATGATGATTTGATACCATAATCGTTAACTCTAAAGAGATGAGTATCGATTAATACGATTTACATTTTCATAATGTCTTTGGTGTAGTTCCAGTGAGTTACTATAATATGTTGCTGAGATTATCAATACCAGTTTTTTTATTCATACAATCGGAAGACATGAGTTCAACCATTACAAATAAAACGTTTGGAAATATTTTTTTCTGTACGTAAAATTTTGATATTAGGGTAATTCAGTTTATGTCCTGTTTCTATAGAGTGTTGTGCTGGTACACATGATTTCTTATTTTATATCACTTTTATGTGATGTTTTTCTATCATAAAGAATTCTAGACGTTGATACAATATAATCCAAGTTACAATCGTTACAAGGAATGTTATAACTTACATTTGACTTTTTTGTAGCATCCATTTTATCTTTTAATTTAGTATTCAAATTCTTTATAGTTTCAATATTTTTTTTCCATTATTTGATTTTCTGTTCATTATGGAAAAGTTTTATGGTATTTGAAGAAAAATTTCCAAGATTAGGTATAGATTTATAAAAAAAATTGATGGGTGAATCATCATTACATAAATTTTTGTTGATTATATCAGAATTTGTCTTACTGATAGTATTGAAAACTATATAATTGTGAAGTTTACTGGGATAAGAATTTTCGATCAATGTCTCTCTCAAAAGTATGAGATTTTTTTGCTTGACGGAAGGGTGTACTAATTTCTCTATTCTTCTTTTCAAACGAAGTATCAAATGAATTTTAATTGATTTTTTATTAAAAGAATGGTAATTCATATATCTTCTCTAGTCCCTTAGATGTTTACGATAGGTTACATTTTTTGAGTATAACATTTCTCAATATTTTCTTTTTCTTGTTTATAAAAACCCTTTCCGCACTATTTTTTCAATAACATAATCGATATACAGCGCTCCCATAAAGTAAAGATTTCAGTCGACGAACCTAATTTTTTTATTTCTTGGATATGCCAAAGCCAACCAAGTGTTGTCCATCTTTCATATTTTCTACACTTGATGTATTTCTTGAATTCTGCAATTAACATTTCAGGAAAAATTGCAAAATATTAACTTCCTAGAAAATGTGAATATCAATTCATGACATCAAACCAATGGAACATAAACATATCGAAAAATTCAATTCATTTATTTTATCATCTTCCCTGAACTATCAATCATAAATAAGCTATACCAAAATAACAAAAGGAAAATGACACACCAGTCAACCGTATAAAATAATACTGCACAATTTTATTGAGTGGTTATTAAGATTGAAATAAAAAAAGTTTCAAACTGTCTTGATAATATTAGTTGTTATCCTGTTTGAAAAGTTGGTAGAAATCCTGCAAGTTCTGAAGATTCTGGCCTGGTTGGTAAGCAAAGTTTTGGAAAAGCCGAGGATGAAGTTTCTTCAGGAAGGTACTGTGATTTGGTGAAGATCGTTTTCCATACCTATCAAAAAAAAATATTATTAAAAACACACATAAAACAGAACTGAAACAAACATTTATTTGATATGTTCTTTTTATTTTTTTGAATAAATGGCTGAACATACGAGTATAAACTTACATTATAATAAACACACTTCTAGCTAGATTGAGATATGATATGAAAAATTGGCTAAATTGAAGTTTTGCCGAAACAAGTTTTTAGAAGTTATTGCGGACCTCTCAACTCTGAGAAAAAGGGGACTGAAAAATTGCAATTATTCCCTCATATTAATGCCATTATTTTCATGTGATTTTACAGCATTATGAAACTACAAAGGAACCCAAGAATTAATACTGTTAGTATTATGGGCATCTAGCTATTTTAGTCAAAATTGTCTACCAAAAAAATGCATAAACTTCACAGGAAATCAACAGATGAATACAACCTAGAACTCGGAAATATTTAGTATCAGTCCAGATAGCACGGTTGCCCTAAAAGCAACGTCAAATCAGAGGTAGTGAAACAGTGAAACAGTTCTCTAAACAAACGTAGTAAGTACTTGGATAGAATAATTCGTATCAATGAACACATAGACAACAAATTGTTAGAGTGGAGAACCATATGTCTGATTTCAAGATTACTTTTTCAAATGTCCCACAGGGTTCAATCCTTGGACCTATCCTCTACATATCGGTATGTATGCCGATAATACACAGTTGTATTATTCCTTTACCGCTGACTCTGTACAGCAAAGCGAAAATATCATTAATGAGGCTTTCAATCAATTCGTTAATGTATAGAAGACACATGCCCTGGAAGTTAATAATTCCCAATGCTCTGTAATTGTATTTCAAAGAAAAGTCACATGGTCGAAACTTGGCGATCTGAACTCTGAACTGGCGATGATGAACTCAAATTCAAAAACATACTTCAACATTGATTCAAAGAGCATTTGGGAAAATGAAAGTATTACACCCTCATAGGCATGTCTTGAGCCTAAAAACCATTCGTGATTCGTTGATACTATCTATTTTCAACCATTGTGACGTAATGTATCATTATTTTCTGAATAAAAATGAGCAACAACGAATTCAAAGAGTTCGAGATTGTCATATGGTATCAAAAAAAAAAGAGAACTGATTTCATACACTTTAAAAAGCCAGGTGGCTGAAAATGTACAATAGGCGGACTCTAAATCCTTCGACATTATTTCATAAAGTTCTTTTCAATAGAACACCTCCCTATCTCTATAACAAAATAACTGATTTTCATAACGTGAACAGCAGACGCAAAATGATCCATGTTGTTAAGACACTCCATTGAACTATTCAAAAGGTCGTTTACATATACAATAGCTGGGCTGTGGATTCTGAAATATGGACTGACGTCGCCACTGTCAACGACTTTTTTTGTGGGGTTTTCTTAAATCCTAGGTGTATGCGAATGAGCCATAAATCACGGCAGCCCTCAAAGCTCTAACCTAACCCATGACGCCGGTCAAATTTAGCCTGATGACATCAGTAGGTCTTTCAAACGAATAAAAAATTTCGATGAAATCTCATACATACTATGTTTTATTTCAATTTAAAGATATTCACGTTAGGAAGAGAATGATTTTACAGGATGACAAGTTATGGCGTTGCCAACATGTGTACTGTTTCGAATTTTTAATTTTTTTTGTACTGTTGATTTGTTTTATTGCTATTAACTTTACTTACTATTAATTTATTTAGTTGAAATACAACTTTGTTGAGACTGTTTCGACAATGCTTTAAGCATATTGAATATGTATTATCAAAAGAAATGATTAGTTCTGAAAAGAAAAGAAAGACCGACGTCTGAAATTTTACTATCAGTTGAGCAACTTACAAAATGAAATTTTACCAGTTTCATCGCTATTTAACTCATTCCATTGGGAATTTTAAAGTTGTTATGTTGGATATACAAAATTACCAAAAATAATGTCATTCTCTTATACTTCAACATGTTCATTTTCAGCAGAGTGAGATGACATTTTGAAAAAAGGTTAGTAAGCGAATTTCAATTCCTTCATTAATTGTTTTTTTTTTAGACCTTTCTAATGAAATATGCGTCAACAAAGATTGTTATTGAATTTAGTTCCGACTTATCATTTCATCACATTAATACAGAGGTTACAATTTTCATTTCATAACAACTTGGTTTTGAAATACTGTTTTTTCAGTTAATCGTCTAGAACTATAGGTACGTATGTTTTACCTTTGGTCGCTTGTCAATGATTTAACACACTGGATGTACATGTCTATTATTTCACCCTGCATGTGTTCAAGAGGCTTGTTGCAGTCAACGGGAAGCTGATGTGACAGTACCAGACACGTGATAGTCAGCGTTGCCATTACCAGCAGAACTCGACTGCACAAGGACATTTTTTCTGAAACAAACAAAAAATAACTACTATGTAAACTTCATCCATTGATTTTTGACGTGAAAAATCTATAGCGGCACGTACAACCGATTGCTGGCGTGGCGACGGTTTGCCGCGCGCAAGCGACTGTGCGATTCTCTTCCCACTAGTTCGGCGTTACGGTATCTCTCTCGCCACACTGAGCTCGGATACTTAGAGTTGGTTTACTACAGAATACATAACTTGTGTTTCACTAAATAAATAATTTTTAAAACAATAAGAAATAAAATATGTCTGACAGTGATAATTTAGAAAGTGGAAGTGAGTAGCTTTCTGCAAAGAAATCAAAATCACACTACGACACATTTATCTGTGAATTAAGCCCGCGTATATTTGGTTTGTACTAAACAACAACAGTAGGGTTCTTTTACTCGAGATCAGTTTCTTAGTACCAAGAAGTGAAGGTCGACACAACCTGGAATTCTATTGTGAAGCATCACACATAAATGTTATGCTACGATCACCATAGAATTTTATGTGCAGTAGCTTCAATAAAATCTGTGGACACTGCGATATTCATTTCGACTCTCTGAACGCCTTGGTATCATGTATCCATAATTGCTTTTAATAATACTATAAATAACATTTGTGTAAGTACTGTTACATTGCATAATTTGTAACTTTTTGTGTTATATACTCAATTTTTCATTCCTTTTTCGAAATTCGACGTACACGAATATTGTATATATACTTTATTTCAACATTTCTTTTATACATTTCTATATTCCATCATTTTTAATATTTATTTCATATATACTCTGTACTAATAGCATTTACTGTAACTGGGTACGACTGTTGGAAATAAATCGCTTTTTTTTGTCTCAAGGGCCACTAAATGTAAAATCTACATTATTGGTGGATTAAAATTTACATAATTGTCATAGCATATCATATTTTTAAATTAATTATTAATAAATTTTATTTTCAACATATTGCATGATATCTCATAACAACCATCAGTAAGATTATAACAAAATATTACTAGGTATGAATAATTCAAAAATTATTACTATGATCATCTCATTACGAACGTAATTGTTTTGGTCTATCTGCAGCACTCTTAGGAAAACCATTATATTACCGATGTTTTCTAAATACTATGTTTACCAGGAAGTATTATTGAATGCCTAATGGATTTTTTCTCATTCTCATCTCAAGATGTCGATGTTCGATATCTTGGTTTCGCCAAATTGACTTTATCTGATATCGAAAACTAAAGTAATCTCAATCTAATAAAATTTGAAGAAATGAAAAGTATTGGTAACAGAGTCAGATAACATATTTCAATTTCATCCATTTTAATTCAGATTTGAATGTTGAATGTAATATTGTTTTGATTGTACTTTCTGTTTCTGAACATATATTGGATTCAAATGTTAAATTAACTTTATTTGAACGACAAACTGAAGTGTAATTGAAAATAATTGATACTTTCATTTCAACGAATCTCTTTAATTTATTGGCGTAATCACCTGACGGTGTTCAACTGATATCAAAATTGTTTCTCTAATTAATCAAACAATTTCTCTCTCAACCTGTGTAATAGTCATTATAAAAACTGTTGTTTACATAAAAATGTATAGTCTAATCCTTACAAATGTATCTAAATGGACTATGAATAAAAAAAATTCATTCAGGAGATATGCAATTTAAAATATACATGTGAAGGTCACAAATGCAACACTTTGTCTCTGGTATCGTCTAGTTTCATGCTCATAATGAAAGCGGTAGAGTGAGATAGAAAGCGACTTCTGATTTGGCGAACAGTGTCCGTGGCTTTGCAATTGAACTCTGCAATGGCGACATTCTTTGCAGAGGACATTGCACAATGAATCAGTGTACCATATGCAATGAGACAATGAACTATACCATAGTAAACAATTTCAAGAACCTCATTTCCCATTCTCCTGGGGGCATATCTTGACTTTGACAATTTTTCTATGGAATTTTTCAGTGTGACACAACCAGTCCTGTTTATTGTGTAATTCAATCCGAGCAATTTAACATTAGGTTCATCTACCGATAGTAAATTTCTTTTCGTGAAACATATGTATACAGTTTTATTTTTTGTTCAAGCAGAGTAGGACAGATGCACCGTTTGTGGCCAGTCGCGAAAAGCTGCTTGAATATTTCTCTTTGGCAAAGAAATAGCCAATAACTTTTTAGTTCTTCCACTTCTTTGATATTATTCGGAATATAAATGCAACGTTCTGTGTTTCGCATACTCCAAAGTTCAGTGTAAATTCTGCTTTCAGTTGGTGATGGTGGCATTTCGTGTTTTACTCAAGGAATTTGTTAAGAAACATAAGGTAAGTTTAAAGCACATTTTTATTAAATTATATGAAACTGATGGTTGTCATACATATTATTTGACTTTTGTAACTCATTCCTAAGTAATTTCAATTGTCACAAGTAGCTTTGTAACCTTTAAATATTTAAATTACCAGTGGCCACAAATGGTGCGCGAATTGGCTGGCCGTTCTAAAAGTAGCCAGTTAATGGCCACAAATGGAACACGAAATCCAGTTGTGGCCACGTGATAGAAAGATATACTAATTCTCAAACCAACTGCATTTCTTTACAGGAGCCGATAATGCCATGAGAGAAGCTTTTAAAGCAGTTAGGGAAGAAAACATGCACGTGGCTACTGCTGCCAAAAAAACTAACGTACCAAGGACGTTTTTAAGGAATAGACTAGAAGGTAAAACGGCTGACGAGTAGGACCTCAATGTGAATTGGGACTGGTTACAGAGAAAAAAATTGTAACTTGGATACTTGATTGTGCCGCTATTTTCCTATGAATACAGAAGGCCTAATGTATTCTGTTCGAAGAATACTAGAAGAATGTGAAGTAGATCCAAAAGTAATGAAAAAGACACAAGGAAGAAAATGGTTTGAGTCCTTCTTGAAACGTTATCCAGAATTTAGTCCGAGAGCATGATTAAAGTACAAAAAATGTTAACAGATACCAAAAATCGACTAATGACTTAGTTTTCAGTGTAAGATCATTTGTTATTCTTTAATATGACAACTTTTATCCAGCTAAAATTGTTGACAAGGATAATAATGCTGAATATTAATAAAAAAGTGGGATAAATCATTGGAAATGGCCTGATCCACCGAACCTCCTCTGGTATGAAAGGAAGGATATTATTCTGAAAATAAATGAGCCTAATATCATGAATACAAGAGGGGCTTTGTCGGTTCCTGAAATGAATCAATTCCTATAATAATTTCTTTATTAGGTATATGTATCTGTTTGTTATTTTTGTTGTTTTCAAAGTGAACATTAAATATTAACACACTTAATTCTGCATTTTACCTATGATTTTTAATAAAATATGTATTAAATGATCATTATATAGGTACCTACCTTCCTATGGCTCGGTCTTTGAACACTCAGTGGCCACAACCGGATCTCTTCCTGGCCAGAACTGGTGAAAAGGTGGCCACAACTGGTGAAATTGTATTTAACTAGAATTTTATTAAATCTATCTCTTTTTAACCCGTATACCACATGATTATGCCCGTCTTTCAAAATCAACAACATTTACAGTTTCCTTTAATGTGATAAAAGTAAAACATTGTCATGTAATTAATGGTCTAGCTTTATTCGACGACACCAAACTTCTTAAAGTGGTCACAAACGGTGCATCTGCCCTATGTTGCCATTGAAGTATTACCAACTATTAGACTTCACTAATTTCTTGTGTTGTTTTGTCCTGTACCAGGAGTAGTATCATAAATCAGCACTGTCGATATAGTTTCGCAAATCATTTATGTAGATCATAACAGAAGGGGCTCAGTATAGACCCTTGAGGTATTCTGCGGTTAATAGCTTTCACTTTAGATTTTTAATTTTTATACAAAATAAGTTGTTGCCAATCTTGAAGATGAGATTCAATAAATTTAGTAGCTGTTCCTCTGACTCCATATTTCAGAAGCTTTCGTTCATATGCCTACATCCTTCTAAAATCTCCAGAAGCAAGTTTATCACAATTCCAGATAATTGCGGTTAACCCATCAAAACTTTCCACTAAAGTAAAAGTAAAGTGCTATTGAGTTAATTTTTAGCAAATATAATTTTTTGTGGAGAAAATCAGGGTTTTTTACTAAACTTTTTAGACATGTTGACATTCCCAAATCTGTAAAAATAAAATTGTAATGGACAACTTTATGCAGGTATAGATGCATAGATGAATTACTGTGATAATTCAATGTAACTTCCAAGAAGAAAAATGCGCTATAATTCTGGAAACGGAGGCAGAATTAAAACTAGAAATTTATATTCTGTGTATTAGAAAAATATGGTGAATTCACCATTTTACCTACTTTCAACAAAAATCGGTTTTTTTAAAACCCTACGTAGTGACAACCATACAATAAACTCTATTAATTAGTTACAATTTTTATTTTTTTCAGGTCAATAAAAATCTCATCTGTGGATAGTTTTGACATTCGTATTCTCAAGTTTAATTTTTGGTATAACGTTTCTCAATAATTTCGTTTCACCATTCACGGTTATTTTTATATTATAATGTAAAATGTTGTTCACTAATAGTGTGCCCTATTCTCGCATGTCCCCGTGTTCGGCTCGCCTCCCATGGGAACTCGCACGTAAATGCTGGATGTAAATAAAATATAATAATCGAAAAAATTGAGCTAGTTTAACGATGGAGTTTAAAGTATAGTATTGTTTCTACTAAAACTGAATTTTTCATAGCAAAGAGCTTAAAACGTCGGAGCTGGGAGACCTCAGATTAAACTAGAAATAATTACAAGTCCTTTGAATTCTGCTGATTACTGAAAAGCCCATTAATTTTTCGTAGGATTTCCAATTATCAATATATTTCATCTTCGTTTATCAATGAAGGTAAACCAGGGGAGCTCTTGGATATTGTATTAAATTAAGTTGTATGATTTCACTGCTTTTGCGAAGAGATTAATTGGAGAAATAATGGTTTAAAAATACTGTATGATGTCATATAGTAGACGTACCCTGGTACCTACGCCTATGTTAATGAAAGTGTACGCCATAAACAGAAATGTTGCAATCAATCAAAAAACTTCAAAATTCTAAGGAATCTGAAAGGGACATTTCCACTACATATGAATTTTTGTTCGAAAGATACAGATGAACATTTTTTAATGAAAGGCTTTACTTGGTATCTGAGAAAGAAGAACATTGGTGGAACTGGGGGGTCCAGGGTGGACTTAGCCCCTCCCTAGAGCGATGGTTAACCCTCTTAAACAAACAAAAGAAAATTATAGTTGATAGCACATTGAGAAAGCCACGACGAATTGAAATAAATTTTCACATTAAATACATTTGTTTGCTACCTTTTTCATGCGCAATAGTCGTATTAAATAAAAAATATAAGAATACATTCTGTGTTGCTTTTCATTGCTGAAGTACTTGAATATAATATCCAGTGATTTTTTTTTATTTGAACACGTTTGTGTGTTTTTATCATGTCCAAGTTCTATTCTGATTAGGCTGGAGCAATTTATCAGACTGACAATTGATGAGAGGAGTGAAATATTTCATCAGTTCGGACTTCCATTGTCTAATATAATATAAATTGATTTGAAATCCCTGAAAGAAATTAAAAAGATTAACCGAAAAATAACAATTTTATTAAACAAAAACTGAAATTACAAAGAAATAACATACAAGCAACAACCAAAAAATAATAAAAAAATCACAAGTTTTAATTTTGAAATTTCTTCACGAAAATAGTTTGTTCTAGTTGTAGCGTCATTAATTTTTGGAAAACAACCATCAAACCGCCAAATTGGTCAATTAGTTAACGAAAACTGTAAATTTGAAGGAGCAAACCCAAAAATGTTGATGTATATTTATGAAGAAGAAAGAGTAGTTGAGGAAAATGATACAAAAAAATATCTGAGCAAAAAAACAGATTCCAGAGAGAACTTCATTGAGAAACTCATCAGAACTGGTAACCATTCGAAATCGTTCAAAGAAGAATTATACAAACCCTCTTTCTGGCCTAGTGGGGTGGGTTATAGGAGATTCGACTTCAGAAGAGAAAGATTAATCTCGGCAAAACAATTTGCGACATTCAGAGATACCAAGCAAATAAAACACAAATGTTTCATAATTTTATTATTGCTGTTCATTATAATTTATTTCAACAGGCAAACCATTTCAAATGAACTACCATTTTTATATATTAAGACTCAACCATACTTTTATTGATATTTTCATTCTATTCTTCTATTCACGTATTTTAATGAATGTTTGGATGTACTATTTAATAAGCACATGTTAGCAATAGTATTAAGTTTAATATTTAAGGCACACACACTAGACAAGATGAGTATTCAGAATAGGAACAGGATGTAACAACCAGCTTGAGGTTATTAGTTATAAAGATGTTGAATATTACTGGAGTTTTTTCCCCAACACCAAATCGTTATTTTTATACCTCGACACGTGTTTCGATCACCAAGTGATCATGTTCAAGAGGAAGATAAAGCTATAAACTTCTCAAAACTAAAGCTATTTATGCTAATCAGGTACATCATACAGGCAGGTAATCAGTAATACCACCCTAAATTAATTTTACAATTGGCCTTTCTATTATTTTACAATATGTCCTTATGTATGTTTAAATGTTACAGCTATATATAGAACAATTTTCAGCTATATAAAATTAGTTTC
>WOGN01008350.1:0-11350 GCA_015342105.1 Leptinotarsa texana
TTTTCAAACTTCAAACAATAAACTTATGAAAGTTTGAAAATGTCCAAATAGGACGAAACTGCAGTAACGTCAGTTACAAATAAAAATGGTGAAAAACATAAAAATTTTCATTTCTCTTTTCATCATGATCTCCTACCACGTAGTAACGGCTACATCCATCAATTCACTTAAAGTTATCCAAACTTTGCTCACTAGAAAAGTTTTCCTGATTTTTGTCCAACAATGCAATAGCCAGTATTTCATTATTGATACCTGGAACGAAATGTACATTAACATTCATTATCACTATTTGAAAGTGGCAAAACAAAATTGGAATAAAACTCAAATGTAACTTGCATTACCGTTGGTAAAAAGTACTTATTACGTTTTCTTGGTTAGGTACCACTCCTTTTTCTTTTGGGCATATTGATACTATCTTGAAAAAAAATATAAAAATTATGAGAACAAATGATACAAAAGAATGTGTCATTCAATGTTCTCTACTGAAGATACACAACTGAAATCACTCTTGGTGGAATATATACTTAGTCAAACCAACAAATCCCACACATGCCTTTATTATCGATACTATTGTCTTTTACTTACTTTTCTTGAAAACTGACTATGTAACTCTACTATTTGAAGATGCAAAATCAAACTATTCGCTGTACTGCAAATTGGACAGCCTCAAACTATAAATGGTACACTAAACATGAGAAAATGATACTTCGATAATAACACCAATGCCAATGGCAATGTTAAACCAATTGTCGATTTCAAAGCAAAACTGCCAAGCGTTAAGGGGCAGCTGCTTTTACAGAACTTCGACTGTCGCACGCTACACTTCAATTGACCAATGAGAAACGTTTACCCCACTTCTTCACTTCCCTATTTCTCTAGCTAGGATTTGTCGTTTCCAATAGTTGAAGAAATTCATCAGATTCTTCGCGATGAGTTCAAAAACTGGTTGACACTATGAGGGTTAGATACATTAGGTTATGCATTCGATTAAAATCTTCAGATATTTTTGTTTTTAATAATATCGAATTATTTGAATACGTTATCATAAGATAAATAATTCAAAATTTCAGTAATACACCGTATAGAATATTTTGAAATATACCCTGGGGACATATTCTGAAAATATACCATATCAAAGGTATACTCGATCGACAATATTTTTAGAATATTCACGGAAGAATAATTCATTTATAGACATTCTATGCACATTCTTTCGGTAATAATCCTGCCATATTCATTAATGCATATTCTTTGAATATTCTAAAAGCATGTATATATATTACAAGAATATTCTTTAAGTATTTGTATGACATAGAGGGAATATTCCATGAATATCTGATGCTGTGTGGGCAAGGCCGTAATAAAAATATTATGATTTTTTGATGATCCTTAAGTCATTCAAACTTTCGGACATATCAAATCCTTAAAATTCACGATATTAGGTACATGTACACAACGGTTCAAAAATTTTCTACTGAAAATACAAATACATTTTAGAAAACTCAAATTTTAGAGTGTGCCAAGCCAGTTCACATTGTATGAAAATTTAATCGTTATATTTTGATAGTTGCTATAAAAATATGCAAATAGAAATTCGGAATTTTTGTATTTCTCGTAAATCTGCGTATCTTTCAGCAGTTAAGGAAAGAAAATAATTTTGCCATACAAGTATAATGAAATAATAAATTAGCAGTTTTGTTGGTGATGAGTAGAAGTTTACAAAAAATTGGCTATGAAATTCTAATGGGAAAAGAGTATATGACAATTTACTCTTTTCATAACAAGTATTAAATGAGTTTCTTCATTTAATTGTCGCGGAATCTAAATCCAAAATATTAAACTAGAAAGAATTTGTTATTTAAAGTAGGGTAGTTAGATACATTCTTTCATTTACTACATTATACATGCAAGATATATTTGTACCAAGTCCACATGTATTCTCCAGAGTAACAGACAACACTGAACATGATTAGTCTTGTACTGAGACAATCAAAAAAAATCATCTCCACTGGATATCTGTGGTGCTTATCTGATAGAAGTATGTGGCTGCAGAATCTATGTTACGAATATTAACCTCTTTTACAAAAAGATAGAGAAAAGAACTTTATATTCCCATATTCGTTAGTTTTTTGAAGAACGGCAAATTCTACAAAAAAAAATAAAATAAAAACTTGTGCAGCGCACCAGAACCTGTCATTGGCGTCGCTTTAGGCTTTGCCAAACAAACATTGAACACCTGGATGGCAAGAAGATTTATGGACTCCTGACAGAATCATCCAGGATTGGCTCACTTCAAGGCGTTTATTTACCCTTCGAAGCTAGATACCAAACAGTTGTTAGACTACAGTAGGGATGAACTACGATGTCTAACAGGCCTTCTTACAGGTGCATTGTGATTTGAATCATCATATGCAGAGACTCGAACTGTCGGAAGACAGTGTGTGTCGCCTCTGATTGGAAAATGATCAAACAGCACAGCGCATATTTTGGTGACTGGTGACCGAATCAAATTTTTAATGTTCGGCAGAGCCAGTATCTCACCATCTGACCTGAAAGAGTTCTCACCATATAAACTAATCGGCTTCGTTAAGAAGCTGGGTTTATTTGGTTGAGTGTGAATAGGTGTGAGCCACAATAAATCCCCGTGGGTTGCGGTGGAGGATCGAATAGGACCACTCACTTTGGACCTAACCTAACCTATCCCAACATGGTTTCAGTTGGTTTTTTGCACCCCGTATATCTCGAAAATTAAGTCAACTTTGCCCTAAAAAAACCGGGACCCGATAAAAACGTTTCTCTTCATATACCAGCGGAAAGATTAGTCCACTTTCGAAATCGTGGATTTAGAACAGTGTTGGAAATATATTTGTAACTATCGAACCAAAACTGAAACATATAACTTTCGAAACGGCTATTGGTTTCTGAGGGTAATGTTATATGAGTGATATTATTCCTTGTGACTGCGTTTTTGTGGGTAGGTAAAGATATGAAGAAATGTAATATAGACTATAATCGAATGTTTTCGTAGTTGTGTGTTATTGCATAGCCGCATATACAGGGTGTCCTGTCGTGATGTATCTGTCACTTGAACGATTTCATTTCGATACCGGAGAATAATTCCAGTGCAGCGTTTTTTTGCATCTGGCGCCCAACGTGGGTCCTGGTTTCAATAAAAAATGATTGTCGAAGAAAGATTAAACGGAAAACAAACCAGGAAGTTGAAGCTATTGACGGTGAATTACCCCAAGAGAAGCAACGAATTGTACGCGTGATCTGATAAATATACTAGCACCACACTAGCACCTGTAACTATCTTTAATAAGGTTACCAACACAAATAACTTTATTTCATGGTAATTCAATAAATAGTAATTCAATAAATATGTTGTAATGGTTACATACTTACAACCTCTTTTCAGTGATGAACAGTTGATGCACACTGATGAACGCGCTACACCACCACGTCATTGGACACCAAGCCATCGAGCCTAATGGAAACCTACTTCCTTTGCCAGCGATCGAACGTCTTCGACAAACTAACTTCTATTTCAACAGAGAATAGAAATCACTGGAGTTTTTTCCCATATCACGCGCTCAAAAGAATGCAATTTGTTTCCGGTGAAATTCGCAAAACAAGTCCTGAATCTGATAATAATTTGCGGAGGGAAAATATATCGCATCTTGAAGAAACTTGTGTTTCGCAAAACGAATAGAATTCCCACATTCGAAACACATTGTGGCAGTATTGAATAAGACTATAAATAATATTGATAATCTTTCGAAATAAAGATACGAGATTATCCATTTGCTGAATTTGAGTTCCCCGCTATGATTGATATATGTAGTAATGTTTCGGTTACATGTTGTATGGGAACAAATTAGAAAATAAGCAAGCCCGGGTATTTTCATTGTCACTGTTATTTTCAGTTATTCATAATGAAAGGATATGCTTTCTGAAGGGTTTAAGATGCCGTTTCAGAACTTGAAAAAGTATATCATCCACAGAATGATATTATTGCCCACAAAAATCTTCATTCATCTGCTTGAAACATGTTTAAAATATGTTAACACGGGTTGGATGATAACTAGTGAAAATCGATCGATCAACCTGCGGCTTGAACCATCGACTGACACATCGGCCGATTGACTGAGTAAATAAAGCATCCACGTCGAATCACCCGGCTATCAACCGATCGGATACATTGGATCGTTCTGATTTGTACGGGCACCGTATAGAAGTGGGTGAAGATTCTATAGCTCAAATTTATGCTAAGTAGACCTACAGCGCGTCCGGTTGAATCTGATGCATTCACCAAGCGAACTAAGTTGAGGCATGGCCTACTATTACAGAGTGAGTCTTTCTACGTGGTGATTTTGTATTTGTGGAAAATTTTTGTCTAGTTTCCAAATGAACAAGTGTCAAGCTGTGGGTTGCTGTAATTTGCAGGCTGATGTCGGCAATACTTTTTTTCGATTTCCAATTGACGAGAAAAGGTATGTTTTTCACTGCAGACTTTTTATTATGAATTTACTTTGACTAAATTGAACTTTACGAATAGTATATGCCTCCAGTTCCACTAAAATTCACAAAAGAAAATAATTGTTGAAATTGTATCTACAGGAAAACAATTACTTCCACTGAAATCTTTGCAAAACCAAAGTATCAAAGTATATTCAAATAACTCTTTTGCCTACTTTCCATTCGTATGTTCCAGATAATCTACAACAAATAGCAAATATGTTTTTTCAGATTCTGTCATCAATAACGAAAAACATTAGAAACGGGGTGACGCTCCTGAACGATATCATCTGAATATTTTGAGAGCTTTCATTTCAGAATTACTTACGGAAGTTCACACCACTTTTGAAATGAATGAAATTCAGGTGATTTTACGAAATTGAATGCATTTCAAGAATATGCAACGCCTCGTAAGGAAGTGTGTGCCAGGAAAAAGATTTCCACTTCACCTCAGCCACCCCAGTTACAAATAGTTCACCAAACAAAGGAAGACCTACTTGCTGTTGATACGTTTGACTCTCTAACCTGTAGTCATGAGGGGATGTGAGCCGCTAGATTTTCACAAAATATGTGATTTTATACTTCACCAAAATAGGCAGATATAAGACCATGTACAACTGTTTGCTGAAAAATTATATTTCCAGAAAACGGGGTATCTAAGCGCATTTTTCACATTGTTCCAAAATTTGGACGAATACTTGTGCAGAAAAAACAGTAAGTGTGCTTCGATAACAAAGTATGACTGAAGTTGTTTAGTATTCATTTATCAAATAAAGTTGGATTCCAATAAGTATACCACTTGATTTTTCATTCAGAACCCATGCAAAATATACAGCACGAAGAAAAAATAGGACACCACTCTAACTTTTTTGAATTCAAATATTGTATATCTAAGTGAGGCTTCAAAAATATTCTGATACAATGTTTACAGTAATCAATTAGTTATAAAATTCTACATTGAAATTTTTCATTCTGTATGGCACTATTACGGCCTCACACATCAGGCCGCACCAATTTTTGTTATTTTCGATAAAATACAACACAATGTATCTCACCAGTAGCTTGCCACGATGTCTAGATAAATTGGTTTCGATAATTCTATTTTTTGTTTTTGAGTAGGTATTTAATTTTTCCTGTGGTTATCTCAGAGATACCGTTATCGTTTGAATATACACAGAAGGTTACTGTGATAACAAAGTGTCAGATATCCTATAATCGATCATTGTTCAGTTGTTCAGATCATAAACAACAATTTGAATGAATTTACGATGTAAGATAGTAACACTCAATTTGTGCATTCAAGTTTCCGAAGTTGAAAATTGCATCTGTACATTGTGAACCTCTGTGATAATAATTGTTTTTTCTCTTCTCTTTCAACACAATGTATTCATTTTGAATTTATTAGTGCTCTGTAAAATAAATTTTCTGAAATACATATTCGAGTTTGATATATTTATAACAATATTTTAACAATATATCAACAATATTATAACAATAATTTTCACATAATCTTCTGATTGATTCGGCCTACTTGGCGAAGATGAAGTAATTCCAGGTGTAGTTTTTGAAATTTTCACACTCTTCGTCGAATGTTCAACAAATTTGGTTGTATGAAGTTAAATTTGTATCCTCTTTCAATGCACTATATTTCTGACATGAACAAAGTCATAAGAAAAAAATTGCAGATTTATGGTTTTCAACCTTGATTCCAAAAGCTAGAAAGATCATGAAAGCTGAAATGATTCTGGCAACTTTATTCACATTAGAAGCGTACCTTATTTAATTTTTAGATCCATTATTCATTATCAGAGTAGAAGAATATCGTCAACAATTTACTCTATTGGTATTATGCGAGGTGCGATGTAGTATGAAACATGAAACCCAAAATTATTATCGAATAACCACTTTTTTTTGTGAATATGTATCAAATGAAAACTCGAAAATTTTGAGATTCTTAGAATAAAGTGAGTTTTTTCACTGCAAAGCTTCATGTTTATGTTTTTCAGATAGAGTATTATCTAACCAAAACTAAAGTTCATCTTCTCATGAGCAGATAACTAATTTCATTTCCACAAGTGAATTCCATTTTCAGTCTTTGAATGTTGATACCAATTTAGACTTCCAAATTGGATATTACAATTCAGGAAGATTATTGCAATTTCATCAGAATCTAAACTCAATCCATTGAAATACAACAAATTTTCTGTTTGATGAACTTCACGATTGATAACTGTCAGTTTTTGAGTAAATCCATCAACCAACTCTTGGTGCGTTGGTCACTCGATAAGGTCGCCACATGCTTCCTGAAAGAACGTTCCCTGCAAGTGGACGTCGATGGATATCTCTCGAATACTTTCACCGTCAACGCTGGTGTTCCCCAGGAATCCATATTGTCTACAACCTTTTTTTTATTATATAATAACAGCTTATTGGAAACAAACTAAAAATCCAATATATTGCTTTGCTGATGACAGGACACTTGTCTCGTTATTACATTTGGATTTCAGGACATCGACCGCGGATGCACATCTTCATAGTCAGCAGGAGGTTGAATATCTTAATGAGAATCTACAAGTAATTAATCGGGTTCAATTCAATGCCGCAAAAACCCAGGCATTGGTTTTCTCTAAAAGGATAAATGTTTCTGAACCGAATATAATAATGTCAGGTCATATAATTTTGCTTTTTGCTTCGATAATTTTGTTATGGATTGAAATCGACATCAATACGTCTAAGCACAATCATATCGCTGAAATTGCAAAGGCTGCTTCTCGAAAGTTTGGAACACCAGAAAACTGTACACACCTCAGCAACTTTTGATGCTTCATAAAGCTCAGATCAGACTTTCTTCCTCATGTTTGGATCTCCTTCTCCAAACATATCCCGAAACCACTAGATTCTATCCAGAAAAGAGTCATCCGCTTGATTGGAGATGCGAGCGTCACTTGCAACCTTGATAGTCTGGAACATCAAAGAAAAGTTGAAGATTTGTCTCTCTTCTTCAGATACTTTCACGAAATTGACACATTTGATTTCACCAAGAGCAGTACATATCAGAAATACGAAACGGACTGTGACTGCTCATCGATTTGGGGTTCAACTCAGTGCACCTCGAACTTCACTGTTAAGAGATATTTCATTTGGAGAACGGCGTTTATGTGGAATAAACTTCTGACAACGTTTTTCCAAATGGACTTAATCTCCAGCGAGTCAACGTTTGTTTGAAGGTGGTTAACGTTGTTTCATGGTGTATTTCATTAGTTCGGGCTTTCATTGTCTAATATGATATGAATTGATTTGGAACCCCTGAAAGAATCAATGAAAAATAAAAAGATCAGCTGAAAAATGATAATTATATCGAACAATAAAAACTGAAATTACATTGAAATAAAATACAAGCAACAATCAAAAATTGAACTATTAACACGTGATTAAAAAATTAAAAAATATTAACAAGAAATGAAAATTGAAAATTTGACTTGTCTTGTATTTTTTAATTTCCAATTGTAATCTCTAGTTAATTATTTTTAATCATCATCTCGTGTTAATAGATCAAATTTTAATGGTTGTTTGTATTTCATTTTATTGTAATTTCAGTGTCTTTTGATTAATATAATCGTTAATTTTCAGCTAATCTTTTCATTTCATATAGATACTCCTGAGAATTTCAAATAAATTTATAACATATTAGACAATGAAATGCTTTAGCGATTCAAATCCAATGTGAATCAATACTTCCGCACAGGCCCGCTTTAAGAGCGCCTTAAGGATTTTCCTGTGGTGCTTGTGTTTTGTCCTTGAAAAAAACTATATTTTCATTAATTTCAGATTGACTATCCCAAAGTATGCACCATATGGGAAAGTTACTTATTAAGGGTTTTTCGACAAAAAGTTGTTCTTGATAAAAGTTTGTGCATTCCCTAACACTAGACATGCACCATTGAGTTGGTGCATTGATGAGTTGGTGCATACTTTGGGGATGACACTGTTTGATAGTGAAAATAACGTTCGTATGATTTGTATATAAGATTTTTATTTGTTACGATCGGTTTCGATTCGTTAAACCATTTTCAAGTGAACTCGTTCTCCGTCTTTCACTGCAGCTTGCACTGCATGTCAACAAATTGAAAACCAGTACCGAAATACAACGCATTTATTTGAAGGTGTTTGACAATGTTTCATGGTGTATTTCATCAGTTCAGACTTATATTGTCTAATATAATATAAATCGATTTGAAGTCCCTGAAAGAATCTGTAAAAAATCAAAGAGGTTAACAGAATAACAAAAATTTTAATTAACAAATAACTGAAATGACAAAAAATAACATAAAAGCAACAACCATAAAAATTCAAATAATAATACAAGCTGCGAATAAAAAAAAAATTAATATGAAGTGAAAATTAAAAATTATAAGATACCAAACCAAGTAATGTCACGATGTTTCGATTGTTAGTATCCACAATCGTCTTCGGGTGACAATTTTTTACTGATTTCAGATCAATTTGTATTATATTAGACAATGGAAGTCCGAACTGATGAAATACAACGCATTTATGATCCAACATCAGACATCGCTCTTTCGACCCACAATAGGTTGCATCAGTGGTGCTAGGATGGACCACAAATGTATTGCTGGATGAGTGAAGACGATGACTCATCTTTTATGACTCGATCCTTTAATATCGAAGATGAACGAGTTTCCCCAAGATAGTCAGTAGTTGGAACCTACTCTCAAAAACAAAGCACTCGTGATACAACACCAGACAGCGTTAATGTACTGTCAAACTCAACTTTCTTTGAAGGACAATTCTGAAACCGTTATGACACATCCTCTCACGAATAACCATATACGCCAGGCTTGGGAGACAGATGGGTCTTACAATACATCCGTGGTTGAGCCTAGCACCACTGATGGAATCTACGGTGCGTCATAACAACGTTGTTCTGTATTGAATTACGGTATTGCTTCGTCGTTGAGCTCTGGTTTCAATAGTAAAATCTATAGTGAGACAGAAGACGAATCTGCTTTGGTAGTCAATTTTTGGCTTTAAGCCTGAGGAAGCCTCGTTTCTGATCATTGTTGGTGGATCGGGTTTCCTGTTGATTTCATAGAAGACATCTTTGTAAGGAGAGATGCCATCATGGTTTTCTACTCTGAGAATAGGTTAGTCCAAGGTAGCCTAGCACTACTGATAGGATTTATAGTAGGTCGAACAAACTGAATCACGAATGTTTTGTCTTTGGGCTCTAGTTTCAACTAATTGCGTTGTAGTGATTGCTATAGTGAAAGATGATGAGTTTCCTTCGGTGGTAGATGTCGAAGCTTAGTTTTGCAAAAAATCGCCCTGGGGAGCCCCGTTCATTCTTGATATTCAAAGTTGAATCTTCTTGCTATTCTATAGATGGTGTCTTGGTAAGGAGATATGTTATTCCTGGAGAACTACCTTGAGTTGAGGACAAAATCATTGTTTTATTGTTCTAGTTTCTCATGTTTGGAAATAGTCCATTTCGTAAGTGTCAAGAAGAAAATTATCGTCAAGGATTTTTCCAAATATACTTTTCACGTTTTTTTTTATCTTCTTTGATTTCAGAATTCTACCTGATTTACTCATACCGATTGAGCTATTATGTTGCAATATCATTTATCTATTGTTACAATCATTATTTGATGTGATATACTTTTTTCTGTATATTCCGTGATCAATAAAATGCATAATCGTACATGTATATCATGAAAATATGTAGGCGGTTTTACAATCAATTTATCATTTTGTTTCATGAAAAAATCATGCGTTGGCAATTAATCGGAGAGAAATTCGGAATTATCATCGTCTTAATCACTACTTCCAGTTTAAACCTCCATTTAACACCAATGCCTCGAAATAATCAGAGGGAAACCGATTATTTTATTTCTGTTATGTAACTGTTAATGAATACATTCATCTTGGAACATGTACTGACAAATTTAACATGACATGTGCGGATTTCATAAAATTAATTTCAATACCTGCCAAAAAAGTTTATTGAAAAAATTGTAATTTCTGATTTTTTATTCAACTTCAACTTGTAGATACGTCGTAAATTACTAGGATATTACAGAAACCGCTATAAATATACGAGGTGTGTCTGCACAATAACAGAATTTTTTGTATTATTTTTTCTGTACAACTTCTAACTCATTTCCTTCTATATACTTCTCTTCAGTATTTCTTCACTTTTCCACTGTTCATAACAGTGTTTGAAGCCTGCGCGACATTTTTCCTACAGCGTCCATTGCATCAAACTTGATGCCTTTCAATGCTCCATTCCGTGTCCTATGGAGCTAGATCTGGTGAGTAGGATGGCGGTTTCAGCACAGGGATTCCATGTAAAAGTAAATGAGCCTTTTTCCTGAGAATAGTACAGCGAACGTGTCACGCGAGGCAGTACTACTAGTAGGGACAAACATAAACTTTTCAAATCTGAAGCAAATGAACTGTAAACGTTCAAACCAGTATCGATATACCTACACAGTAGGTTTAATGGACTGACGCATATCAGAAAACAACTACTTTCCTGGCTAATACCACGAAGGGCGTTGGATTATATCCGACAGGTGTCAGTGCAGGAATCTTCAAAGAAAATTTCCTGCATATGCAATTCGCAATACAACTGAAACAGCCGACCCTCAATTTTGCAACGGGCACACTTGCAGACCAATTTCGGGCCCATTAGCCACTCTTCAGTGCAAGATAGTGACCAACATCGACCTCAAGTTAATGATATTCCAGAATTGAAAATTGTGTTTCATTAATTCAGAGTATTTCATTCCTCTTCCAACTTCGGAAAAGG
>WOGN01008351.1:0-11350 GCA_015342105.1 Leptinotarsa texana
TTTTGGGGTTTACAGAATAAACTTTGCCTGGTTTAGTGATCCAAAATATTTTCATATGCGTTTTTTTTGGATGGTTGGGAAAGGGATCAAAAATATTCGTAGATAAACAATTTAGTTTCATACCAACGTTTCGGACTTTATTGAATCTATCATCAGGGCTCAAACATTAGTTATCCATGTCAAAAAAAACGTTTGAAATATAAGTGTCAGACAAAATAGATACAAATGAAAATGAGGACTAACCAAATGAAATGGAAACACATACACCTCAGACACATGAAAAATGTGTCTGTGGGTTACGTGTTTTCATTTACTTTGGAATATACGAATATTTTCAAAAAAAACCGCATTTGATTCAGAATAAATTTCTTTATTTCTCTTTTAAATATAGAAGAACTATTGATATTTTTTATTTCTCCTGGTAATATTTGGTATAAGCGTGTTCCGAAATATGTTGCGTTTCTTTGTCCTATTGTTTTATTACATCGTGTTACATTTAAAGAGTTTACCTTTTCCGTATTATTGTAGGAACGAATGATTGGTTTTATTTTGATGTTTTATTTTTTACCATTACTCAGTATTCTCATACAAAAAAGTTGTCACATACACATCACATACACTTGCTTATTTCAATAAGGCCCCAGTTGGATGAGTTTTTTTATTGAATACAATTTTCAGTATCCATTTCTGTTTCCTATTATACCATAGGATAGTTGTGATTCTACAAGTGCAAAATACAATGTTTTCAAATGCTGAATGTCAAGAAAGTTTTTTAGGCGATTGAACTTAGAAAGTGTACTTCTCAACTTTCTGATTACTTCTTTCATCTGTAGGTGCCATCGAAAATGTATATCTATATAGATACATAGATATTTTAATGACTCGCCTTCAGGCGAGTCATACATTACCCATATTACCCATATTGGGTAATGTATATTCCAATATGATGTGAAGGGTCAATATTTGTTTTTTTCGAAATTGATAGTGAGTTTATATTCTGACAGAACCATTTTTCAATCTCGATAAAATATTTTTCTACAAAAACTGGTTTGGTTCCATGAAGAGTCAGTATACAAGACAGCCATATCGTCAGCAAAGCTTAAAATTTCACCTTTTGTTGGTATCTGTAACAGCTCATTTAGATATATTGTGAACAGAATTGGTCCTGACCGTTCCTTGCGGAACACCATACGTAACAGTTTTGGGATACCTCATAATTCCATCGATAATGACTCTCTGTTTTCGGTTACATTAATAGCTTTCAAAAATGTCCTAAGATTTTTCCACAGTTCTCTAATTTTCTCAGGAGTTTTGTATGACTGACGGTATCAAAAGCAAAAGCAAACAACCTCTTAAATTTTTTCAATTTCTTTTTTCATTTTTGTTAATAATAATTTTGTAATCTTTATTTTTTCAGCTTTTATTAATATTTTAATTTCATTTGTTTGACTGTAGCTTGTATGTTAATTTTTTGTAAATTCAGTTTTTGTTTAATAAAATTGTTATTTTCGGTTAATCTTATTAATTTTGTAATTGTTTTTTCAGGGTTTTCAAATCAATTTATATTAGATTAGACAATGGAAGTCCGAACTGATGAAATACAGGCCTATAGTTACTCACTATTGTTTTGTATCCACTTTTGAAAAGTGGTTTTGTTATTTCAATTTAGAATATTTTGGGAAAGCAGCCTTTCCGTAAACATTTGTTGATTAGGTGAGTTAATGGCGTTATCGTTAGCAATCAATTTTAGCACTTCTAAGCGAATTCCATCATGACCTGGAGATTTACCTTCTTCTAATTCCATAATAACGTTGTGAATCTCATTTTCATCAGTTTCTGATGCAAATAGTGAATTCTGTTATCGTTGTATACTGAAATTATAATTATCGAACAGTTCCTTTCCACTTTCTTTCGGAGATAGTTTGACGTGAGCAAATATATTTCTTCTTGAATGAAGCAATGCAATTTAAAAAAGTTCTACAACCTATTTGAATGGTTTAAACACATATGCAAAACTGTTTGAATCCAGTAGTCTGGTTCACATCACTACAGATGTTCTATTCCGGCAAACAGTGGAGTGAATCTGAAAGTGATAAATTCCAAAAAGATGATAATCAATCGAGCAGACCAAGTTAGAATGAGATATGCTACCCCATGCTGCTCCCAGACTATTGTATTGTCAAGTTAACCACATACAAAGGTAGCACCCCGCGGTGTCCCCATCGTTACGAATTAGAAATAGATGTTCCTGTGAGCGATTAATATTTACGGAAAGTATCTGTCTTTGACGTGCCATTCTTGGATATCTTGGGTATATTTAGACGTTAATTACGCATCACTCGTCCCACTGTTCAATCAGTAGCGGAACCATATTACATTTTTAGGGATTTTGACTATATAACTCCTATTGGCTTAATTTTTAGTTTTTGAATGGTTGAACAGTGTACTCTTTAATAAAAATCCGTATATCGAAGTTTATAAATAGTCTGAATGTATTTTTTTCACATACTATGCCGAACAAAACTAAGGTAGGGAAGGGAAGGCAGGAAATATGAGCCACTTAATGTTCATGCTGATACAATTTCAGGGTTTAACAGCGTTTCAATTTTTTATGCGATGGTTATTATGTCAGAAAAAGGGGTTTTGACTTCCTACTTCTCCATCTTCATAGGGAAGGAGGAAGGCAATAAGGTGTGCGGACTTACTCAAATTATAAATGAGCCAAGTAGGATTCCTGACCGTGAGGGAGAACATGCTAGTTTTCTGCATATTTACTTCACAACCACTCCAGAAATTTACACAATAACCGTTATGTCTCCGTTGTGATCTTCTGATCACAAACTCATTTCAGTGTTGACCAAATTACCGATAAATGTTTGGGAATAATCTAAGCCGCGCAAAGTTTGGCATTACAGTGCTGAGTGGGAAGATCTTCAAGAGCATTTTCGCAATTTTCCCTGGCTATATGTTTGTTTCAACTTTAATGATCCATCAACTTCTGTTTTTGAAATCACGTGAGTTATTCTATCATCCATGCATGCATATTGTAATAAATCTGAGGCCGGCCCTGACGGTCGCTGCACACGACGGGAACGTGACATCGGCAAAGAATGCAGTTAGACCAGTCGCGAAAATTCCGTATACGCCGAGAAACGAAACGAGAGTTCGAGAAAAGGTGTCGAAATGACGAGAAGAGATCGGCAATGATCGTTGCCGCAACATAAAACGGCCGCCAACCACTGTTCGATAGTCAGTCTGTACTTAGAAAGCGAGCTGTTAACTAATTGTGAATATGAATTGATGTGTGTAAATAAATTAGTGAAATATTGTAAAAATAAATTAGTTTAAGACAGGTAGTGCTTTAATTCGTTAAAATATATTCTTTCTTCAATGGAACAACCTTCTAACAGAAGTTGGTTCAACATAGATTGCAAGCTAGTTGTCGCCTATAAAAATCACTAACACAAGCGGTTGGTTCAGTTGCAACAACATATATAGAAAAAGCAAATATACTTGATGAACAATTCGCGTTCCACTCCACAGTGGAAAAGACACCACCCACTATTCCCACATTAGAATCCACAATGCCGGAAATTACTTTTCGACAACGTCTAGTCAGGTGAATTTTGAAACAGCTCAATAATAAAAAAGCATGGTCCTGATGAAGTGTCCGTCATCGTATTTGAAAAGCGCACCAATTATCTCGCACCAGTATTTTGTAGGCTTTTCAACCTGTCTCACAAGAAAGCGGGTGTTCCTTCTTGTTCGAAGATACAGCTCATTCTCAGAAAAAGCAAGAACAAACTTCCAAATAACTATAGAGCAATCGCTTTATCATCATTGATATCAAAAATCATAACTTAAATATTTGGAGGGTTGAGCGATCATCAATATGGTTTTCGGAAACAAAGAACAACAGGCAACCTTCTATTGTATGTCAGCCATATTTGGAATAATGTAATCGAGAAACATGAAGAGTCAAGAGCTGCTGCGATAGATATCAGAGATACGCGATGGACTGTGGCTTCTCATCGTTTTGAGGTTCAACTCAGTACATCTCGAACTTCACTGAGAACGTTTATCTAAATGGTAAAATGGTGAGGTAGGTAGGTAGATCTAAAGCGAGTAGGTCTATTCGACCCTCCACCGCAACCCACAAGGGTTTATTGTGGTTTACACCTATTCACACTGGGCCAAATAAACATTGCTGCTTAACGAATTCGATTAGTTTGTATTGTGAATGGTCTTTCAGGTCAGATGGTGAGAGTCCGGATCTGCCGAACTATACGAACCTCAATCGGTCCCCAGCGGGGCAGACATAACGTATATGCTCTTCTGTTTCATCATTTCCAAGACAGGGGTGACACACACTATCTTCCGACAGTCCTAGTCTCTGCAAATGATGATTCAAATGACAGTGACCTGTAGGAAGGCCTGTTAGACAT
The DNA here is from genome assembly GCA_015342105.1 of Leptinotarsa texana. Lineage (NCBI taxonomy): Eukaryota > Metazoa > Arthropoda > Insecta > Coleoptera > Chrysomelidae > Leptinotarsa > Leptinotarsa texana. The sequence continues at coordinate 4,446 of WOGN01008351.1, forward strand.
CGTAGTTCATCCCTACTGTAGTCCAACAACTGTTTGGTATCAAGCTTCGAAGGGTGAATAAACGCTCTGGAGTGAGCCAATCCTGGAAGATTCTGCCAGTAGTCCATAAATCTTCTTGTCATCCAGGTGTTCAGTGTTTGTTTGGCAAAGCCCAAATCGATGCCAATGACAGGTTCTGGTCCGATGAAGCCGCTTGCAGAACCCTTCTTTGGAAGAGAGTCAGCAGCCTCATTGCCTTTCAGGCCAGGAATCCAGACCAGAGACAATCTGTTAAGTTTTTGTATCGAGGAGAGTCGTTTTTGGCAGTTTGCTACCAATTTAGACGTTGCTCGGTAGGTGCCAAGAGCTTCCAACGCCGCATGACTGTTTAAGAATATTTTTATTGACTTGTCAGTGAGGTTGGATTTATTCAATCTCTCCGCACATTATTTAATAGCGTAAATTTCCGCTTGAAATACAGTCGCATACGTTTCTAGTCTGGTAGATAACTCTGTCCTGGGTCTGCGACTAAAAACACCTGAACCAGAACCGGAAGGTGTTTTTGATCCATCTGTGAACCAACAACTATCTGCTCCTAATATTTCCTTCTGCCGGAGGATCCATTACTCTCTACTCGGGAATAGTACTTTATAAGGCAGTTCGTAGTTGACAGTTGGAGGCATTAAGTCAGAGGTCATTTACAGAATGCTTTGACTTCCAATGTCAACCACGTCTGTGTCATTCTGCATTGAATTGATTGGTGCAATTGGCAATGTGCACAAGCCTGTATGCAGTCCATCTAACCTTTCTCTCCAGAAAATATGGCGATGAGGTAAATCTAGAAGGATCTCCATGGCCGCTGACGGTGTAGTACTGATGGTACCACTGATAGCCAGACAAGCCTATTTCTGTAAGCCAGAGAGTTTCATTAGGGCCGTTTTCTGTAAAGCCTTCGAACACCAAGCAATTGCACCATAAGTGATCATTGGTCTGACAATCATCACATAAATCCAATGAATTTGTTTGGGACCTAAACTCCAAGTTTTACCACAAATCCTTCGACATGTCCATAGAGACTGTCTAGTTTTGTGTAAAATTTTTTCCAAGTGAGCGTTCCAGGTGAGTCCATTATCAAGGACAATGCCAAGATATTTTAACTCCGTTCCAAATGGAATGACCACACCATTAAGGGAAAGTGGCGTTAGATCGTGCAATTTTCTCCTCTGGGTGAAGGGGATTATACAGTTTTTCTGGGGTTTACAGACATCTGCTCTAGCAGTTATGCTAATTGAGTAGCAAAACAGTACTCAATTAGCATAAATCTGTCGTTGGAGAGGAAAATTGGCTCGTCATTATAAGAAAAGAAGAAAGACTGGTAAAATCTTGGTCTTTTTTATACACAAAAGATATTTCAGAGTTTTTTAGGGGAGTATGTTCAAAACCTGCTATAAGATGAGCTCACCTTCAGAGTCCTGAAGGATCTTAGTATCGACACTGATATTCAGAGTTGTAAAAATAATCCTACAATATAGTAAGGGAGCTTCATCGATCCTCACGATATTGCTATCTTACAAGAATCCTAGCTTTATAAGAAAAAAAATTTGGGATTGGAAGGAATTAGAGAAGGGTTAATTTATAACAGAAATTGAGAGTCATTAATGAATCAGAATATTTCCATTACCATAGTACGAAAACACCAACAAGGAACGTGAAAGAGACAGTTAGGATCTATAAGAGCAGATAGATCATAGCACATCATTGAGGGAACAGTAACACTAACGAAATTACTGCAATTTATTGTGGCAAATAAACTAGATATTTAAAATGGAAACGTCATGTCGTCTCATGGAAAAGAACATTTGTATGTTAACCAGCAATCGGCCTCTTACAAACGACAACCACTGAAGTCAAATCTACGAGCTAAGATTCAATCAAAATCCTACAGTTGGACTCGAATCAACCTTCACATAAAGGTCGATTAACTGAATAGAAGTAACCACTAATGCTAACCAATCGACTATCGACCGACTAAAAAGCAGAATATGCTTATAAAAACAAAAAGTAATATGTTGGATACTTTATTGGAAACTGAGGACGCATTTCCTAATACAAGAGAGATCGACGCCACAGGATGCAGATGAATAGTTGGAAAGCTTAGGAAGATTGGTATACACAAATCATATAGAGAAAACCGGAGCAGGATACGTTCCTCGGGAAAAGAAATTTTTATCAAACCTTGTAATGGATGAAAAAGGCTTTTGAACCATAATGGACACTAAGAACTGGGCTATTCATACTACTTAGTAATCCTAGTCCTGGAAAAAAAATATTGTGAGTCCTTGAATAATAAATTGAAAGGAGCCGAGGAACCCGAAAAAATCGTCTGCAGTAACAATCCAATAAGAGTACTAAGACAGTAAGATTATGACTACTGAAACTTCGAATTAAAAAAAAGCTTCTATTGGAGAGGCCGAATATCTGGGTGTAATATTAGAAGATTCCAGTTTTAACCTATAACCAACGTCTAAAAAGAGTTGAGAGAAAAGCGAAGGTGGGATTGAAGCTGGCCAACTGCACTTTCGATGAGACACGAGGTTGAAACCAGAAAATAGATTGGTCTCTGCACAACCCTTTCAAAAGACTAGGTAAGGTGCAAAGAGTTGCTTGCTTGGGAATAGTACGAGTAATGAAAATACAACTGTTGAAGACACTCTTAAATTTTTCCCTTTTACATGTTATAATAATGGAGAAGACATGGGAGGCCAATTCATACTAGTAAAATTGAGTTGTAGGAATACAGCTATACCCGCTCAAATACACATGCCTTCCGGACAATCTTTCAAATCGTGCAATGTGCAAAGAATATTAATTTGAGATGAGTTGATGGCGTACATACAGTCAGGCTATAATCGAGGATTTGATTAACTCAAAAGTAACAGTGACACTTATCTCAGAGTGCCATGAAGAACTGAAGATGCTGACAGGCAGAAATAGACTGGCTCTATACTGGATTTCACGACATCGAGGAAGTATCAAAACAAACTTAAAAGCGAATGATGAGTGTGCTAGACACATATTATTAACTCCAAATGTAGACTTTGAGGAGATGTGGGAGTTCCAAAGCCCTCGGTACGGAGACGGATCAAAAAAATCAATCAATATTAACATAAAGAATGCTGGAAAAATATTCTTGCTGAAACACACAGTAAAACTTTCATAAAAAGACCATCTGGGAATTAAACTGAATATTGCTTCAACGTAGCATGGAGCGGTTTAAAATAATTACAAAATAGTGATGTATAATGAAAGTGTAGGAATTAGCTATAGGTAAATCGTCATGTTTTATGCGGATGTCAGGTACTTGATTAGAGGAAACGAGCACTTTATGGACAACTTGAATGTCCAGAAGAATATGACAAACATCTAACAAATGACCTGTACAAATTAGATTGTTGAAATGGGTAATCTCAGAAGATAACAATAAAAATTTAATAAGCCAATGAATTTCTAGTATTTTCCAGAGACTTGGAAGAAATGGGTAAGTCAAACGCTTTCTAAGCAGTAGCAAAAACGTTGGTACGTACCTGTTTCGTTTTTTTGCTGGTTTGGTAAAACACACCTGAAAAAGAAATTAAACTTGTTAATGGTTACTTCAACTCGTGATCCTGTTGCTTCCGAGCGTTGAATTCTACTTCTCCAGCTGGAATATATTTATTGTAAAACATTGTTATATATTGAAGACTATAATTTGTCAATTTATCCTAGTGCAATATTTGTTCGTTATTTATCCATTGAGAAAGAACATGGGTTTATTAGTCGATCTATTTAAATTCTCTGCTGATCCTAATAATACAGTCGTTAGAGTGGTGTCTATTCGGAACGGTTTCGTCATCTCTCCCCATACGTTTTTCACAAACTTGGAAAAAACACTGAAAAATTACAAATTCTTTTCGGTTTTTTGGTTATTGAGGAATAGAGCAACATTTTTCCAATTGAAATCTTTAGGAAACTGTAGTAAACATGCTCCCAATTAAGTTGAGAAAATGAATATGGCAAAAAGTTTTTTCCAGCAATATTGAGACAATGGTAAAACTAAAAAACAAAACTCGGGGTTTTGTTGCATGTATAATCAGTTAATAATTTCGTTGAATTCCGAGTTCAAACTCCAAATTTCGTGATTTTAAAAAAATGAATGACTTTTTCATGCCTTGTATTTTTGAGACGTAAAATTATTATGTGACTGACATCTTCAAAAATCAATTGAGCATATATCTACTACAATCGATTTTCACATAATTTAATAAATATTACTTAGTTCAATCAAAAAAATCAAAAAAATAAAGACAAAGCTCCTAAAAATATGTATTCTGAGGATTTTACAGTGAATAAAAAAGTATGATTGTTATAAACAAAATAATTTAGGAAAAATGAGGTATTGTTTTGTAAAATTTTTTGTTAATAAATTAACAATTATGGATAAAAATGTACTTGTGTTGAGAAACTCAAATAATGATTTTCTGAAGAAAAATACTTTCTTAATTAATTATTCAAAGTATAGAATTAAAAAAAAAACATTATGAACAATTGAAAAAGTTATTTATTCATCACAAGAAAATGAGTTTTTTTAATTTGCCATGAAGTTTCTCTATTTTTTTATAAAACATTGGTTAATACATACCGTAAAAAATTGCAACCGAGGGTAATTACTTGAAAAAAGTTTTTTACTCTTAAAAAATATAATAAACAAAATAAAAAATTTTCATAACTTTTTGCCCCATAATCTTTTCAAGTATAGATATAATAGTACCTCCACGAGCCGAAAATTTTTCAAGTTCATTATTTAAATAAACTCTTATTCAACTATTTGTGAGAGCAGATATCCACATAAAACGAAAGCATAATTTCATCAAAAATGGGGATAAAACTTTTTTTTAACTGGGCCTTTTCTCTTGAAGTGTTTTAACGGAGTATTATTTTTTTATTTGAAACAAACTTTTAACGTTGTAATATACTTATTTTCGGCGATACGCTATCTTCAGCGGCGTCGCCTCTTTGGTAAAACGGGCGCGCGGAGCCTTATTTTCAACTTTGAAAAAAAATTACAAATAAGAGAGATACATTAAGGAGAGTTGTAGATTATTTTTTGGGAGAAACTTATTCATTTTAAGGAATCTTTTTGTCTCATTTCTTAAATAATTATACTTTTATGTTATCAATAAAAAAACGAAATACATAATTTTTTCTCCATTATTGTGTTTATTACAATCCGACTTGAATAAATTACTCTTTATTTCTCACGTTTTTTAACTTCTTTATTAGAATATCGGAAGTTTTCGCAGAGAAATATTGCAAAATGAAGTTTTGCCAATTCTTATCATTGAAGCAGAGAATATTGAAAAAAGTGACCCTCTAAAAATAGCTTACGTTCCGTTGATTCCAGCAGATATAAGAAACTTTAACATCGAATAATCTGCAATAGGCTGGCGTTATTTATTGCTGCAGTGTCGTAGTGGTAAGTTACGTTTTAACGCCTCAAGTGTGTACATAATATAAGGTATTTTAAACTTTTTAATTTTTTAACATGTCAAGTAGGTACTAATAAGGTTGAAGAAACTGCTGTTTTGTGTCCCTACACTCCACCTAAAAAAATTCCTATACTCAGCTGCATATTATTAAAAAAAAATCGGCCCTTCCTTAATGTACAAGCAGCCTTCTCTGGGGTATCACGTGCACTATGCATAATAATGTTTTGGAGCACTCTGCTGCTTAGATGGACAGAGTATAAATGGTGTGACAATACTAAGAATTTGGCCTGAGTATAGACCTGTTCGATATTTTTCAAATATTTTCATTTTTATGAACTTATCAAGTATTTATGACAGGAAGAGAGAATATTTTTACTTACGGAGTTGAAGTTGAATCATCACAAATGTAACCATTAGGACAGTTTATTCGGGCATTGAGAAGTATTGTGAACGTTTCTACGGTGGCACAAGTTGTGTAAGATGTATTAGTAATACACTGTACGCCTGAATTTTGACAGTTCAAATTTCCTTCAGTGTAAATTTGAAAACCTTCATTGCCGGCAATAGAAACCGCCAAAACCTAGAAATGTATCAATTATAAAATTTTTATAAGAACACTTCTATATGTAAAATGGGTGAAGACTGATAGTAGCCATCTCTTTATCTCATTTAGTAGGTACTGTGAATGATACAAAGTTTGTTAAAGAGAGAAAAAATTGCTTATACCAGTGGTCATCAACAATATAAAGAAACCCAAAGCCTTCCATAGAATTTCCAAGATTTGTTAAATTCATTATAAATTTGCAATGAACCAGATATTCCTAAATAATTTTGATAAATGTCTATATTTTCAAGAACATTTTTTACAAACAGACGTGAAAAAGCCCCCGTTCGATCTTAATTGTTGAATGAGCAAAATATGAAAGTTGGGTAAAGTTTAACGTAAAAAAGTATAATTTTCAATATTTTCTAAAATGGTGTGTCATTACTTCTAGTACTATTGACTTTTTTCTCAAATAGAAAGGGAGTCTTGTGAAATCTAGTTTAAAATGTTTTTCAATTATCTATCTAAAATTGATTAATTTTTTGAAAGGGGGTCGGCTGTTCCAGCAATAAGGAATCTAGAAACGTCAAATATCATAATTTTATTGGAAAATGTACTCATAACCAACTTCAATGTATGCGGATTAACGTTCAAAATGTTCTCCATTCACTTCCTGATAAGAATGTAGTTATTCTGTTTACAAATTCATTTCTCAAATTATGGAATGTTTCTGGGGTAATTTCCTTGCAAGCATCTTTTATTTCAATAAATTGATGGATAAAGCCGTTACTAGGTGGTTGGAGATCATCATGAAAAATGAGAATTAAAACTTCTTATGTTTGAAGGTGGATGACAAT
>WOGN01008352.1:0-11349 GCA_015342105.1 Leptinotarsa texana
AGACTTACAGCTGGGTATCTCGAATTCCGAGGTGAACTTACTATAATGACTGGACTATTAAAAGAAATACATGGATCAAATGTCACACCTATTACTTTACCACTTTATTCACATTAGAAATTCATCTTACCGCACTTTCAGTTCCATTGTAAGGAACTGTAAGAATTTCCATAATATACTTTCGCTAACCTCTCTGTATTTCAGTTTGGTGGGGCCAAAATTGAAATAACGATCCATAATATGGAACTCCATATACAATCACTATACATCAGCAGAAGTACAAAAGACATTTCTGAAATTCCTCAGTTTTGGAATCATTGGAACTCATCCTCCAAGAAATTGTGATTACTCTAATCTGCTTTATGAGATCGAATTTGTAGCTTTGAGAAATGCAGAAATCGGGCTTCTGTTTTATTGTTATATAACTTGGAGAATGGCGGCATAGACTGTTCTGCACCACTATCAGAAATTGAAATCTTTGTTCTAAGAATACCATCTAGGCATAATAATACTTATTATGCAAAAAGGCACAGACGAACTTGATGTTGAAGTCACCAATCTACTTTATGTGTCGTAATGCAAACAAGCTCTCTAATATCGATATTTTTTGATGCAGTTTATATGAAATGAAAAGTAAGTCTCTTGTGATGAGTATAGAAACGTTCACTATCTTTTATTAAATGGTTTTTTTCTTTCCATTATGTTTTTGTGTTTTTCGTCTTATATCAAATAGTATAAACATATTTTTTTTACCAATCACGTATACTTTGATATGTAAATGGAAAACAGTTGGGCAATAAACGCTATTATTATTATTTAGAAACATCATGTGGAAATACGGTTCAAATTCAACACAAGAAGTTCGCAATCTTCGGGTAATGTTATGCTTAGTGACAGATTTTCAAGTGTTTAAAGTCATCTGCATACAAGAGAAATTCAGCATCAATTATAGCTACCACGTCATTAAGGAAAACATTGAATAATACTCATAAAGTTATGGCAAAAGTAGCTAAACATTCTACATTTTTGAGATCATTGAGTTTGATATTCTGCCAACAATTTTGAAGTTAAGATTTGAAAAGTATAATTAAATAAATGGCTGTTGAACAAGAAATGGTTGAAGTCGGTGTAGATCATATTAATCTGCGAACGATGGACAATGCTTACTCAAATAAACTGTGTTACTTTTACAAGATTAGTGACAGTTAATATTGCTTAAATGATAGTAGATTGGCTTTTCTAGAAGCATTTCAAACAGTTTTCATCTTCCAAGTTCCACATGATAGAAATTGGCATGAAATTTTGTATGTCACTCATATCGTATTTTTATTAAAATAGATCAGGCTTTAGACTCTTTCCATATTGAAGGAACGATTGATCTTTTCAAGTTCAAATTACTGGGGATAGTAAACAGTTCGGCTAAAGCAGATGTCCATTTTTTTATGACGAACGCTGATTTCAATCTTGTCAGTGTTTGATGAACATCAGCATGGAAATATGTCATCTGTGGCATGAACAATGATTTTGATACAGTACATGAACTACTAAAGAAATATGCAAAACCATAACAATTTTATTACAGTCGAAGTAAACGATATTGTGAACATTGAAAGTTGGCGGCACTCTCAAATGCCAAAAAAACCAATACATAGAAAAGAACCGGCTGTAAATGATAAACAAACATCAAGCAGTTATGGAAAGCGGAAGAATAGTGGAATTGCGTAACAAATACTTACAACATATAACTAAATATAGACAAGAACAATGGCAAATTTTCTATTTGGACGAAACTATTTGGACGACACTCACAACACAGTTACGAAAGGGTGGACTGATGGTTCGAGAATGTGTACGCCTAACATACCTACAATCAAAGGATCGCGAATAATCATTATGCATTGCGGAGGAAGTAGAAGATGGGTTCCGATTTCTTTCAAATTATGTGGAAAAAACTTTGAGGACTGCAATGTTGACTATCATAAGGTAATATTTCGAGGAATGGTTTGAAAACACATTGACTCCAAATTTAGATATGAATAGTGTAATAGTTCTTAACAACGCTTCCTATCGTTCGCGAATAAAAATTCGAGGAAAGATGAAGTTCAAAGTTTTTTAAGGGATAACAATTTGTATTTTGAAGATTACAGTATCAAAAATCAACTGCTTGAAGTTTCACAGACAAAAAATATTTGAAAAAGTGTATGCTCTTGAGAACATTACTGAAAAGTATGGATACACCGTACTGAGACTTCCCCACTATTTTTGTGTTTTCAATCCCATCGAGTTGATTTGGGGAAAATTCAAACCAAGCATCAGGCGTAAAAAAATTTTTACAAAATTCGATAAGGAGGTAATAGAGCTAATTAAAGAAGAAGTATCTGATATTAAGGATTGAAGAAAGTAATTTTAGTTGAAAAAGACTAATGCAGATTGGACACTTCCATATTAATGGTGGAAATAAATTCATTATTGATTTGAATGACGACAGTGATAGTGAAACAGGAAATATGAAAGAGGAATTATCAGAAGCTTTTGAAGAAAGTTAGTGAAATGTTTTTGTAGGGATCGATTGTATATACATGTAAGTTAGGTTGCACTATATCGTTTACTTGAAGTATACCTATCAGTTTCAGAGTATAAAATTTAATTAGCGTTTGAAACCCGTTGATTTTTGGAATTTTAACGTGACGTTTCGTTGGCGCGAGTGGTTAGCTTTTTCAGAGGTTCATACATTCTGAGTTTATCTTCCGATGATTACCTATTTACCTATATTATATCATAGACATAGAAATATGCACAGAAAGAATGCTCAAAAGGACGAAAAAAATCAACATTAAAAAGTTGTAAGATATTATATGAACTCAATAACTTGATTCATGCTGCAAGGAGCGTAATTTGTGAAAGCAGTCTCTCTATTTTTAGTGGTGATGTTAATGTCAGTGGTGGCCGTTTTTGTTTAGGTATGTGAAATAGTCTTTGGGTTCATCACGACGATAATAATTAGTAACGGCAACACTGTAGGCGAAACGAGCCTCTTGGTAAACATACAGAAACAACGAGAAGAACCCGTTGGCGTTGGTGCTCTCAAGAAACGGGTTCCTCGAAACGGCCGATTGTGGTAGACCTCGAGGCAGACCGGGTTTTGTTACTAGGTATACAATGTTTACGGTGTTGCGTGACCTTTTATTACATAAACGACAACCGATGTAATGAGATCACAAACAAGAGATTGACCTGATCAATGTCATACTTAATTGCAAAATACATACATCTGCTAAATATTGACGTAAATGTTTGATCAGATACAGTTCAAGTTCATCGGAAAAACTCTCCGACTAATCAACAGTTTATTTATTCAAGAAACACTTCATTGTGAGATTTTCACTACTTAGATTTACAAAAACATAACACGTGTTTCGCTTTACAATAGCTTCTTCAGACGTGTATTTACCAACTAAAATCTACAAAATCGATGCTTTATATACCATGTTTTATAATTTGAAGCACCCAAATTTCAGGTACCTGAGCTTGTAATGTACTGAATGAAATGACCTGATCTTATGTACCTGTTTCCACATTTGAAAAAATATTCAGTAACGGGAAGTTATTTAATTTTATTTGGGCATTCAGTAAATCACCAGAATTTTTAAATGAATTACTTCTGAACATTCCAAACCATTCAATCTTAAATTTGTCTCTTCTAAATGAAACAAGTCATATATATGATTGAACTCATGTCCTTCCAAGAAACTACTTCTATGCTCTTTAAATCTTTGGGAAAAAGTTCTCTCTGTTTGTCCAATATAAAATTTTGGGCAAGAGTCAACTTATACATTCATGATCTATCCGACACTTAAGTTCTGTCTCATTGATTTTAATGAATTTACTCCAACTATTATTCGCTTTGTAAGCAACGTCCAAACATACGTTTTTCATAAAACGAACGGTATTATTGATGGGTTCACCAAAATGTGGCAATGTCCTATAGCGTACGATATCGGTTTTTGAATTTGGGTAGACCTGGCCCATGGTTTGTTTTTATAATTTTTTTTTAAAAGAATCGTGTTGATGATATCTACCTTGTAACCTTTGTTGAATGCGTTTTTTTATGAAACTCAGTTCTCAATGGAAATCACTTTCCGACAGTGGAATATTCAATAGTCTGTGAAACAGACTATGGCTCCTCCCTGAGTCATGAAAGATCGCCGAAAAATATTGAATGATTCAAAGAATTCAGATTTTCTAATTGTAGTTTGTTTTACAAATTCGGGAATTCTAATAATGTTGTATACGAGTAGGTAGAATTGGAACTTCTGGCCTAAAATAAATCTAAAAAACTTTTCTCACACGCCTTTCGTAAGCTGAATTAGAGCTTTTTATAAACCTCTGGACAAACCATTACAATCGACAACGAAGCCTTGAATGGAAGTGGCTTACAGAACTGCTATTACATTTCAATAAGTGTAAGACAACTCGAAAAACAAAATGAGAGTGTAGAAAACGATTAGGTTTTACGAAACAAGATGTGAGGATTGTTGTTGGACAAACTGAGCAGACTCTCATCGCTTGTTTCAAGGAACATATTTCACATATTCGGTTTGGTAGACCAGAGAAATCTAGCGTCGCTGAAGAAAAAATGAGAATTGCTATAAATTATTGAGCCCGGTACACGACAACGGACTTTTAGACATTTTTGGAGCTTAAGAAATTGAAAAATGTGGTATAAGATCTGTGGACAGGAATAAAGGTACAATTCCATACAATTTGTTGTTTACTCTTTTACGTAATAATTGCGTAATTATTACAGAAATGCAGGAAATATTAGGTATGATAACATATAGTCAATAAACATGTAAATGGGAAATTAGGATACAATTAACACAATAACTACTAACAGAAATGCATTTGATGACACACATTCAATTCAACTCATTACTGAAGATAGAAAAATGGCCGCTCTATTTAATGATATTTGTATTTGATACGAGGCTAAATAAAATATAATTTTGGTTCAACACGATAATTCGTTTTATGCCAGTTGTTTATCACAACAACAGTAGCTGAACACCCCGATTTAATAATTCCAACAGCAACTGATTCAATGGCAAATTTTGTTTTTCCGTCAACCAGCTACAAACGACAACCCTCAAATGTAGAAATTCGTGCGAGCTAAGGATTAACGAGGTCTTACCTTTTAACGTGTGTTTCCTAGCACGGGTTGGACGATATCAAGTGAAAATCGAGCGTTCAGCCTGGGGTTTGAACTACCGACTGACACGGCAGTCAATTCGAGTAAGCGAACAAAGCACCCACGTCGAACCGACCGGGTACCGATCGAATGATTAATTGATAATTAATGGCTGAATTTTATTGTTCGACTAACAACATTGATCTTTAGTCATACTATTCGTAGCATAAAGTGATTCTACGAATAAATCACCCAGATATAAGTAAAAGCTCAAGTATATATTCATGGAGATGGCTTTTGGATTCTCTAGTGGATTACTGTGTCTTCCAAATATTTACGGCAACAGTTCAAATAATTGGAAAACAACTTTTCATATTTGAATCTATTGAGTCGGGGACAGTGAGTCAAATCATCTGCGCCAGTTTTTTATTCATACGAGGATATGAAAAAGGACACTGGAATGTACATCTCCTAGTCATTGATTACAACAGAATTAAGAAGAAGAAAAGACATACGTCTCCAGTTGACAATTATGAAGCCAAACTCCAGTACCTGTCTACCTGACGATCTTTCACTTCTTACTTCTTCAAGGAAGTGACAATAGCTTTTTTATTCACGAGGGTGGTTCCAGAAGTACCCTTTTCAACCTAGAGATGGCGATAGTTGGCTAAAAAATATCACTGTCTTTGAAAGAACACAATCTATAAAGCATATGTTTCAAGTTTGAAGACGCTGCGTTGTTTAGTATTAGCAAAAGTTTTCGGTGAATTTGTGAGAATGGAGAAAATTGGTCATCGTAATGTGGTACAATACTTTTAGGCCTCAGCCCAACCAATTGAACTTGATTTTACTCTGGGCGAGTCTGATCCTTCGTTTACAACAGTAAAATATTGGGTAGCAGAGTTTGAACGATGCCGTCGAGCTGCCGAGTATCGCAGTGGTCGACCAAATGAGGTGACCACTTCAAAAACTGTGAAGAAAATCGACAAAGCGATACTGATTGATCGTCGACAGAAAGTACGCAAGCTAGCAGACTTAGTAAGCGGTATTTCGTACCGCACATGGAAGTTGTGGAACGTTAAAACACAACGAAAAACAAAAAATATGTATCTACTTCTTTCAAGCCTCAGATAATTGTGTTAGTTTTTTAATTCTGAAGAATAAGAATTTCAATAAAAGCAATTGAAAAACTGATAATAAATCAGTTTCGTTGGTATATTCAAATATACAGTCCAATTTATATCATTCAAAAACTACTGTTTCTCTTCAAAAAAGTCCAGAAGGGCGTCAAAAATTATATCTTGAATTTTATAAAAAACACTCTCGAAGTACTATGAAAAAAGTCAAAGAATTTACTCGTATTTGATCATAGCACGATTGACAGATACATAACTGCTTTTCTTGCATAATACTGAATACTGAATACTGAAAAAATCAACAAGAACGTTTAGAAATTGGTCCGCTCAACATCTTACGTGTTAGGCAGGAATAAAGTAATATAAAAACTTGAATGCCTTATCGTGAATTCAACTATGAAACTATTTGTTAGTGTTCAAATTTAAGCTTGATTTAAAAATCATCTTCCTTTTTAATATAAAACAGACATAACGGGATCAGATAGAGCTAAAGAGTTTTATACTTACGGACTTACGGAGAAATTTGTTAGATAGGAGACTTACCTGAAACAAAGGACAATATTAATTGAGAAAAATAACATCCCAAATTGGTGAGGTCTAGTGTTTAGGAGAGATTAGTTTTTGGTAAAAGAAGCATTGTGGCTTTCACTTCCCCACGTTTATACAAAAAAATTGTGGAGAACTTGTAAAGAAAGGAAGTAAGCAATTAATTTCATAATGAACTCAGACATACACTGAAGGAAAAACTTTTCTCGTCAATTCTTCTCGTCAATTTGAAAACTTCCCACCCTTAATATCTTTCTTCCAGTAAAAAATATTAGGAATCAAAAACAGGTTAATTATATAGACAACGGAGACACTTTCAAGAAATAGTTGTAGCCCTCGTGGTTCAACCTTCAAGGAGTGGTAGATGTTACCCTTAGAATCTTAATTGGAAAGAGGTGTCAAGTGGCATATCATTTTGATTGTCGTTTAATTCTGCTTCCGAAAAATAGCGTTCTAAACTTACACATGTAATTAGAATTAGCTTGTTCTGAGATGCATTATTGCTTTGACTCCTTTTAATAAAAATACCGTTCCAACCCTTGAATGACCGGAATAAATATATTACGCCTGAGGTTTTTTATTTGTCGGATAGTGTCCTCTTACAAAATGACATTTAATTTGTGAGAAAGACATTTCAAACATAAAATATATGCACGCTCATTTTATAAACAATTCGAATGAATTGACTGACATGTGCTGTAATTAGTCTTTCAAGTCCTTCAATATCAGGGGATTTACGTTGCCTCCAAAGAAATAACTGTAAGGGTGTTGAATCCGGTGATATCGGAGGCCATTCAACTGCTCCCCTTCGGCTGAACGATCTATCGGGAAATCTCTCGTTTAACTACTGTCGGACGGGAAGACAATAATGAGGGGGAGCACCGTCCTTTGTACAGCAGAAGTAGCAAAAAAGGACGGATATTTGTATACTTTCTGCGATGAGAATTAAAAACTCAGCATTTACTAAACACAATTTTACTACCATCTACTTTTCATTATTAGACTACTTTCTGATGTTAATTAATTGGAGCTAACGGCTAATGTCACCCATAATAAAGGGTTGGAACGGTACCACCTAATATTCTTACCAGTTATGGTCAAACCATGCATCTCAGTGTAGGCGTACTAATAATTACTTCTGTTAGTATAGAACGCTATTTTTCGAAAAATGCTCATAAAAAAAATAAGTCAGGGTAGCATAGGAAGCAGAATTGAACATCAATCTAAATAATGTGCCAATCACTCCCTCTTAAAATTCTAAGGGAAACATCTACCCCATTAAAGAACTATTTGAACCTCGGTTCAAATAGTTCTTGAATGTGTCCCCCTTGATAATAAAATTGACCTGTCTTTTTCGATTCCCGATATTGTTTACTGAAAGGAAGATATTAAGGGTGTGAATTTTTCAAATTGACACCCTGTATGAATATGTTCACATAAAAGTAGTTTTGAAAGTGATTTTTCTTTCGTGTAATTCAATGTTTATATGAAAGTAGTTGTTTCAAGGAATCTTCACTTTCAGTTTGTATCTGAAAGTTATTTCTATGCACGAGTTTAAAACAAATAGTTTTCTTTCTTCAATTGGAAGTTTTTCACAATTGTTTGCATAAAGACAAAAATCTTTTTTCCAAAATCATTTGATGATTTCAATTATAACAATTATTTTTTGCCATCGTTTTTTGGTTGGACTGTGAAATTTCATCTGAACATTTTCTTGTAGTAAATGTTTTTCCGTCGTTTCTACAATTAGTCCAGTTTACATGGTGTTGATTGAAATTCAAACGTATTTTTAGTTTGGTTGACAAGCCAGTGACCAGCCAAGTTCAAACTATCTTCTGGCAACATCTTGTCTTTCTATTTTTTTATGGTCGGCTGAAACTAATTTACATCTCAGATTGACGTGTTTCGAACTTGACTTTGAATGTCGGGATGAAAAATGCTACCGCAACTCAACTACTTCCGAATTATATAAGACAATTGCGTCACAAATATTAATAATCTTTTTGTTTACCAGCCTCGTGGGTTTGATAATTAATTTTGCCATTTTGTGTATGATAATAATTTCGCATGCCAGAGATAAAACTTGGGTATATATTCACTACTTCTCTGCGAGAAATAACACGATGATTTATTATAATCAACAAGTTGTACGAGAAAGTTGTTTATAATCCAAATGAAACAGGAAACCCGTATTTGAATAAATTATACTGAATGCAATTTGAAAGATTACCTAGTGAGAAAATTGCGAAAATTAAGATTATTCCATTCCAGTATATACAGGGTGGCCTAGAGTTTCTAAAACCGAGGAACATATAGACGTGTTAAAAAAATGTCAATTCTTCAAATAATCTTATTAACCACGACTTCTATAGAGACCTTCGAAGTTTCGAAATGAAAATCTTTTTTTTAATAATAACTTGTTGAATCATCAAAGCTGACCAAACTATTTCTGATAGTCAGGATTCTGCGCAGTAATGTGATTCCAATGTGAGTTTCCAATCATTCCTAAACTATTAGTTTTCTGTTCCATCCAAGATTCAAACCTGTTCGAAATCTATCAGAATGGTTTGAGGATTATCTTCTAACCATTAATCTGATGCATGCGTATTCCGTATTCTGTTTTTGTTTTATATTCATGCAATATGTAAACAAAATAATCTGCAAAAACTGTTATATAATAAATTATATATTTGCTGGCGCAGGAAAAATTAGGAATTCTTTAAGTGAACCTAAAATATGAACATCTTTAAATACACAAATTAATTATTGCCGTGACCTACTTACCTCCCAGGTCCATGTTGATTAGTGAATAGAATAGAGATTTAAAATACTGCAACCTTCTTTTATTCTCCAGAAATACACTTGATATTAAATTTATTTTCAAAAGTAATGTTGAAATTCCATGCCAAACTTCTGTTGAACTATCAGCTGCTCCAATCAGAAATTTCAAATTAATCAGAAACCAATATTTAACAGACATGCGCGTTGACCACAAACTGTTGGAAATATGTTGGTGACTCAAAGTTGGAACGAACCTATTATAAAACAAACCACAAATACGTGTTTGTGGTTCCGATTACTTCAACCGGAGTTCCTGTTTAAAAAAGAGTGTGTGTACTCATACACACGTAAGAAGTCCAAAAATGAGGTGTTTTAAAACAATTAAGGTCAAGTTCGCAAGTGTTTTTATAAAAGAAAAAGTTAATGAAAAAAACACAGGGTGTCAGCATTGCCTCCAGCAAGATAGCTGTGCCCCCGATCGAAGCTTCAGTTAACTATGGATAGGAGGAGTCATATTGAGATGACTGACGGTCCCCCTAGTAAAGAAATTGAGTGTTTTCATAAAAGAAAAAGTTAATGAAAAAACACAGGGTGACAGCATTGCCTCCAGCAAGATAGCTGTGCCCCCGATCGAAGCTTCTGTGAACTATGGACAGGAGGAGTCATATTGAGATGACTGACGGCCCCCTAGTAAAGATATTAAGTGTTTTTATAAAAGATCAAGTTAATGAAAAAACACAGGGTGACAGCATTGGCCTCCAGCAAGATAGCTGTGCCCCCGATCGAAGCTTCTGTTAACTATGGACAGGAGGAGTCATATTGAGATGACTGACCTAGTAAAGAAATTAAGTGTTTTTATAAAAGAAAAAGTGAATGAGAAAACACAGGGTGACAGTATTGCTTCCAGCAAGACAGCTGCGCCCCCGGTCGAAGTTTCTGTTCACTATGGACAGCTGCGAAGCAATATAAATAAAAGAAGAAGAAGCTAACTTCAAGGTGTCGGTTTTTCGTGACGGCTTCACTTTTCAAGCAAAACAATTACACTTCTTCAAGTACTAATAACAAAAAGTTATGTTATAGCTGAATATCAGATTATTGCTTTGCTGAGTTACGTAGTCTGTTGTCTGCAGCAGAGGTTCGGCAGTGCACGCTTCCCGCCATAGGCCCAGCCTCAATTGACCCATTTCTACTTCGAGGTTTACACCAGCCATGCGCAATCGTAATATGGCCATTAACACAACCTCCTTAACTTACAGGTCCAAAGGGTTAGACCACAGCCATAAATTATTGATGTTCGACAAGTAAGTGAAAGGTCTCCCTATCAGATTTTCAGATACTGAGTTAGAGTTAGTGTCTCCTGAAGACACCAAGGTTGGTTGGTGAAACACGCACTGAGAAAAATGTTACTTTTCTAGTGCACAGGATAAGTGCACAACTTTACAGGTTTCACCTGTAAAGTTGTATCATTCAATCTGTATATATTTATCAAAAACCCTTTCAATATTAGACTTTTTTCGTATATTTGATTTTTTGATATAATAGCATTTTACAAGTGTTGTTCATGACGGAGAATTTCAAAAACAAGGTTTTAATGATGAACTAGAACGGGAATGTTTCCTACTTATTCATCAAACTCAAACACCTGTTCATGCAGCTGCAGTTTCGTAAGAAGGTATCATCTTTCCCTCCAACCGATTT
>WOGN01008353.1:0-11349 GCA_015342105.1 Leptinotarsa texana
TAAACATATTGTCAAATCAAAGATTAGGGATACATTTTCAATGAGTCATTGCTGTGAGGGCAGCCATATATTCTTTTGTAGAATAGCAAGAAGTCTTTCAAAATTTTTTTGAACTTTTGGGGGTTCATGTTTTTCACGATTGTTGGTAATTTATCATAGAAGTTTATATCGAGAGAGTTTTTACTGGATTTTTGCAGTCTCTTTCTGCTTGGTCTGATTGATTGTCGGCCTCTGGTGAAATAATTGTGAAAGTCAGAGTTAATTTCATAGTTTTCTCTATTTTGTGGATTTCTTGTGGAACTTGAACTTGAGTGGTCTACAGGTGTCGATATTTGTCTCACAGGAAGCTAAAAACTCCAAGAAAAATATTGTCTTACTCTGGTGGTCGAGAAGGACTACATCAGGTTCATTAGCTTGTATGAGCCTGAGGGTGGGAACGAATAGTTCCAATAAATTCGGCACTTCTCGTTTCCCACGACGGATTTAATATCTCCCGGAGCGTAGAGCGACACCGGTGTCTCGTCAATACCCTAATAGTGCCGTAAATGGTAATAAAGCACTCTTAGGGCCGCGTTATGTCGATGGACCGCATATGTTGGACATGCTGATAGCAAGTTCATCAAGATCTCGCACGCCTCACGACTGCGGCAGACTAAGGTGTTGAAGACACCATCCTGGCATGCTATGATGAACCCCGCAGATTCCAAATTCAGCCCAATCGACCTGAGGAAAGCGAAAGTCAGGCGCTTTGATAAACCAAAGTCCTCAATGTTATAGAATAAGACCCCATGCATTGGCTTATTCTTATATTCCCTCAGAAGTGAGGTGATCTTTCCGGCTTTCACATGAGCCTTCAGTGTCGAAAACTAAAGCGAGTTCATCAGCTACTCAGGCAGAAGAGAAGGGGAGCCGAATTCTTGACGACTTCGCAGGCTACATCCAGTACTATTCTGTCATGTAGACACTTGGAACTTGAAAGATCACGGCCTCCCTGTTGTAAGGGGGAGTTCAATCATGGAGCGGACGGTTTGGGATGCAAACTGCTTCTTATAAAAATATACATAACGGAATTTGTTGTTGGCAAGTAGAAATTTTCACATCCTTTTTATTCATCACTAACTAAATTTCAGTTTCTATAGATTAGGCATCATTTGTGAAAATCTATTCATTTGTCACTACAAAAATGTTGTTCCTAAAATGATTTTTTGCTACGAACTGGTTTATTTTGGACAAAAAACACAAGAAACATTTTTTGTTTAGAATAAAACAGTCTAGCGAACATAAATTTTTAAATGGTTAACAAATAATAAGACAGAAAGTTACATTGGAAATGAATTTTAGGGGTGGCGTTTTCCACCCCTTATAATCATGGGGTAAACCAAATAAATTTCTTGTCAAGTGTCTTTTTGGTAGTACAAAACGTCAGGTCAATTTCAATATTGAAACTTTTTGAGTGCTTGTGAAAAAAATTGTTATAAAAATTTTATGTACCCCCTTCAAGGGGCTGTATCTCAACTAGGAATGCTCCAATGAAATTTTTTCGTATCGAATATCTTTATTTCGATGAGGAATCACCTGCTTAAATGTTTTACACTTATTTAGTCACACCCTGTATTTCAGAATTATTATTATTATTACAGAAAAACAAACTTCTTTGGTGATATCTATTTCATTCTCAATCAATCTTCACGACGAAAAACATTGTTCAATTCTTCAAAGAGCCAGATAATTGATGACAAACAGCCTCGGAATGTGGATCAAGGACAGGATATTTTGGAGCAATATAGACGACGGGTCGAAATAAAACAAATATATGAAATGAATTACCCTTTCAACCCATCGGTTTTGATTGCGCGAACGGTAACGGAATGGAGAATCAACAACTGAGCCAAGAGAGAATATGAAAGGCGTAATGAAACAACGCATGTAAACAAAGACGAAATATCCAGTAAACCACACGAGAGGAGAATACAGCCATTTGTACTGGATGGTAGATAAAATCGACAGAGAGAGCATATCCCAAAAAAGCAGGATCTGTAGTTTTTTGAAACGAAAACAGGGCTATATCGATTGATACATGAGCGGTTGAGTTGTAAGAATAATGAAGTTGTTTGAAAATGAAGTTGAATTGATTAATGATTATCAATGATGGGTATAGATAACTTAGAAAAACACTTTTGGATACTAAATGAATGTTTTTTCCATTTGGAAACGGACACACAATATTATTTCACGTTATACGTCTGATACGTGTTTTTATTATGTTTTTTTTGCTAATGGCGACCTTAATCTTGAAATTTCGACTGCAAACTCGAAATTTCGGGTTCAAAATCGAAAATACCAGACAAATACCAGAATCACTCTAAATGTACTATTGAACATTCTTTTGAACCACCATAAGTGCAGATTCATTGGTGATGTCGCAAATACATTGTGTTCAATAATATCCATCTATTTTTGATGGAACACAGTTGTGTGAATTGTTAGGATGTCTAACATAATTCAAACATGAAACTCTATAGAATATCACAAGAGAAAGCGTGCACAACCCATCAAAATTCACTGAAACTTTTATTTATTAGTTGATACCGGTGCCAAAAAACAAAGCATCCATGATACAATACCAAACAGATGCAACCACGCTTTGCTGGTCTGCTGTGTTACTAAATCTGATCAACTTTGGTCTTCTCGAACGCCTCGTGGCAGGCCCTGCACCTTGTGTCAGGAACCTGTATACCCATCACGCTTCTGCGGTAGACTGAGGTGTTGGAGACACCATCCTGACAAGCCATGTTGAAACATTCAGTTTCCAACTTCAGCCCACTCGACCTTAGGAAAGCGAAAGTCAGGCGCTTTGAAAAGCCCAAGGTCTCCAATGTTATTAATGAAGACCATATGCATTGTCTTATCCTTATGATTCCGCAGAAGTGAGGTGATCTCTGCGGCTTTTATATGAGGTTTCTGCTGAACGGTGACAAACTTGTGGTCACTTAAATCATTATCTGCTCGGGCAGCTGCCCTAAAGAGAAATGCTTCAATTTCTTTTCTCTCACGGTCACGGATCTTGCAGAGGAGGGGGTCCAAACTGCTGGCGACTATATAGGCAATATTCAGTACCATTTTGTCATGAAGACACTCCAAACTCCAAAGCTCCTCCCAAGTCCACTTCACTACTCCAAACGAGTAGAGTAAGATTGGAACGGCAAGCATATTTGTTGCAGCAACCTTGTTCTTCCCCGACAGTTCCGATGACCAGATCTGTCAAAGTTTGTGCTGATACTTGCCGCGGAGAGATTTTTTCACTGAAGTTACCTCTTGTGAGTGACGTTGTTTCACCCCGAGATAAGTATACGTCTCTCCAGCATCCAGATAGTGTAGGTTGCTTCCATCTACGAGATGCACATCCTCCCCGTAGTCCCCGCATCGTCCTCTTATATATTATAGCCTCTTATATATTATTATTATCATTATTATTTATAATGAATAAAAAATTTTGTTTTTTTTTGCTGAACGTTTTCTTCAAAGCATTTTTTTAACCTCACTGAAACCTATCAACAACTTCATTTATATAGTCTAGACTGAAAATTAAAGTAACTACACACAGTAAGTTCTGATAAATAGGTTCTTGCCAGAAAACAAATACTTCTCCAGCTAATGAATTATATTCGTCAGACATTTATGCAAGATATCTCACAGAGGTCAGACTAACATATGTTTGTCGTTCATCCAGCAGCAGTACCATACTGAAATCAATCGGGTAGATTACTTACAGACCGGTTTCGTTAGCTCTCGTCAGTGCAGGAAAGATCCGACCCAAACAACAGAATGCCAGGAATATGAATCATTTTCCAATGTGGTATCACCTGGATAATTAGTTGTTTTCCAGCAGGCACTTACCAGAAACTACTGTGAAGGTATGTTTCGAGATTTCATTACGAAATGTTAATTTTCTAGATATAAACGGAATACTATCATTACCGATATACATTACCAGGTCTCACCAGGAGAAAAAATACATAATAATGACATTACTGTTATATAATTACAGATAAACTGCACCAATTGTCAGTAACTATACTGATATTTCTGTTAGATCTATTAGATAAATACACCAGATGCGCTGAGAATACAAACGGTAATTCATTCTCCTTTATATTGCCTAGTTATGATTCATTTGCGGTTATATTCTAAGCCCGTTAAACTATGAAGATACTGATATGTGTAACATCACATCAGTTCGAGGATTCATGAATATTGACATTATACAACACAATCCTAGAGGTTTGATGGCGTTATTAAAACCATAGCATTTTTTCCGTTATCTATAATATCGCCAACTTCCTAGATAAAGCTTTCGATATATGTTGTTTAGATTATTGATTTTACTATTACTTGGTACAGAATGAATGAATTCTGTTTCTAGAATATACTGATGAAGGTGAATTCTTACTATGTCGGGCATCTCTTTTCAGTCCTTCGTTCTTTCATCCAATCATTCTTCCGTTACAAGTATTGAACAAAAGAAAGAATTCACTAGAACACTTTGCGAGAAGCCAACACGCTTTTTTGAGAATCATTCGAAAAAAACTCTTGTCATATAACAAGAAACAAAAAAATCGATAAAAAAGTTATTTTTCAGACCACTTGAAAAATACACATTATTTCACTGTTTCCCGTTGAATATTTAGCCAAATCCATCCCACCTTCGAGATGATATTGACCAGATTCATAAATAACCACCTTGAAGCTGAATATTATTTCCAAGACCTTCGCTCCATTACATATTCGGAGACGATGGTTTTCAATTTATAGTCAAAATATGATGAATCATTTCGACGGAATGTAATATGATATCTTTCGTGAAGGTTTGGGTAAGCGCGTTGTTTTCACAGTATCTGACATGTGAAAGTCTTCTTGTATCAGCAAAGAATCATTCAAATTAGAGACTGCAGATCGTCAGCGTACATGAGAAAATTGGATAATTCGAAATTTTCTGAAATATTATTTATGTAAAGATTGTGATCCAAATGTGATCCTAGGAGAACTTCAGATTGTAGCCTAATTAAGTTTGAGATATAATTTCCAATACAAACCGCTTGACGACGTAATATATATCAAATGATAATAAAGCTAAAAATAAATTGAATTTAATGCTGCATACACTATATTGGTTTTTTGGTGAACCCTCAAAATTAATTCTCCATTCTAGTGTGAATTTGTGAATCTCTTTCCTTTCAATAACTGATATACTTATTTTCAGCTGTTTCTTATATTTTTTGAGTAGAATTGATAAATGGGTTGAAACAGTAAGTGAAATATTTCATCAATTCAGTCTTCCATTGTCTAATATAATGTAAATCAATTTGAAAACCCTCAAAAAACAATTAAATAATCAATAAGATTAACCGATAATAACAATTATATTGAAAGAAAAACTGAAATTACAGAGAAACAACATACAAGCAACAACCAAACAAATAAAAATTGAAATATTAACGAAAGCTGAAAAATAAAAATTAAAGAATTTCAAACCAAGTTATGTCACGACGTTTCGATTATTAGTATCCACAATCGTCTTCGGGTGATAACGGGTGATAACCCGAAGACGATTGTGGATATTAACAATCGAAACGTCGTGACATAACTTGGTTTGAAATCCTTTAATTTTTATTTTTCATTTTTGTTAATAATAATTTTTAATTTTTATTTTTCAGCTGTCATCAATATTTCAATTTGTATTTGTTTGGTTTGTATTTGTTTGGTATTTCTTTGTAATTTCAGTTTTTCGTGTGATAAAATTGTTATTTTCGGGTAATCTTAATAATTTTCTAATTGTTTTTTTCAGGGTTTTCAAATCAGTTCACAATGGAAGTCCGAACTGACGAAATACACCACGAAACATTGTCAATCACCTTCGAGTAAGTGAAATATCAATTCCATGGATTTTCATCAAGTATCGGCCAGTTCTATTTAATAATTCCATAAATGCAATTAAAATAAAAACCAAAGAGGAACGATAATGAGAAATAGAAGAATAAGAATTAAAAAGAGATCTGAAATTAAACTGCTTCAAGACGTTCCGATTCACAATCGATTTCGGATCATTACAACTTTCATGAGGTCAATACCGATGATCTTTCCAACCTTATATATTTGCAAAAAAACCTTCAGATGTGAATTCAGCAAATGAATCTCTGCGCATTTTTGTAGAAGCCATAATTGTAATCTCCTGTACGTGCTTACAAACCCAATAAACCAACGATTCGCAGTTGCATGCTAATACGCTTCTATTTACATTGAACTTTGTTCTAATTGAATTATTTTCGATGGAGCATTCTAAACAGACGTTCTCGATCGTTTTCAACTAGATAAAAAACCTGCGGTTATCACAAAAACAATTGAATCATTCGTGTGGAAAAGCTGTTCGTTAATAATCATTTCAAAAACTAGTTATCGAGTTTCTTTAAATAGAAGATATGGATACACACTTTAGACCATTAACATTGTTGGTCAAATGTTCACTTACCTACATATATTACGGTCCAAAAATGTGACGGTTATCAAGCCTTCGATAAATGTGACGTACAATCATCAAGTGGTAATGAGAAGTGTAATCAACATTGTTATTTTGAGAATCGTAAACAATTCATCGAATATGAAGACCCAATCAGCGAATATCAATACTGAACGGTTCTCCCCCAGACGGTCATTTTCAAAGTCATGTTTTGAGATAAACGGCCAAAAGAGATTTTTTCTTTATCTTTCATTCTAGCTCCCACAGCAAGGCAACTAAATGGAACCAGAACAACAGCAAGGTTGTTCCCTTTAACAGCAAGCTTATTCCCTTCAACAGCAAGCTTGTTCATTTCAACACCAAGCTTGTTTCCTTTAACACCAAACTTGTTTCCTTGCAGTGAGAGTTGACATGAAAAAGAAAGAACGAATCTCCTTTAGCCGTCGATGTTAAAACTTGTCTTCGGAACTAATCGCCTTGGGGAGCTTCTTTCATCGTTGTCCTATGTCATCCTACCTATTCAGGTATGCCCTTAAAGACAGTTGATACCAGCAATGCATTCATGGTTCAGTCTAGCATCACTGATGGGACCTATGGTAATTCGAAACAATACACTCTGATGAACATAATAGTGTTCATTATTGAGGAAGCCACATGGTTCTTCAATCAAACAAAGATCAGCAGACGACCTTCTATCATATTTCACCCATATTTGGTATAACGCAATGGAATACATGGAGAGTCAAAAGCTGTTGCGCTTAATATTTCTTAATTCTTTGACGGTGAGGATGTGCTGGCAAAACTTCGATACTATGGCTTGTCAGTTCAGTTTCGTGTATAGCTTTCCAGCTTCCTGAAAGAACGTTCCCTGCAATGAGGAATGTTCCTCCTGACGAAAATCAAGTAGTTTCCATGAAAGACCTCCAAAACAACGCATTTTAAACTAATCACTTCAACCTTGTTCTTTAAAAAATTATTTAAATACTTGAAAAAGAGGAATGAAATAATGCATTCAACATTTGAAAGGATTCGTTTCTTTTTCACCATTTGGCAACATGCGTTATAGCTAATAAAGGACAATGAATCTGTTACCTGTATGAGACAAACAAAGATGACATATTTCAGAGTCGTGCTGTTCTGTTTACTTATGTTCCGAATTCCGAGACATTCTGTGACGTATGACATTTTGTGTACCTAACCTATCTTCCACTATATAAATAAATAACAAAACAACTGTTGTTTATGTGGCTTGTGGAGGTGGTATTGAAATATAATTTAAATTTTTGCTTAATTGTTGCTTTATAAAGATGATTTTCCTTTTTTAAAGTAGAATATCTAGGTACATACGTATGAATTATTTCAACTTGATATATGCAAGGTAAAATATTTTTAGGAATGGCAGGTAAAGTTCTAGGCGCTATTGCCAATATGTGAATTGAAAACAAATCCCTTTAGAAATAAAACCCAACATTTGAAACATCAATTTGAATACTTCTCGAACTGAATTTGAAAAACTCTAGAATTGAACTCATGAATTGAAAAAAATAAATACCATTCTTATTATTGTTACATTATTCAGACTATGAGAAATCGTCCTACTTAAAACACTCACTCATTTTTTTAAGTTTCTGAATGATGATTTCTGATAGTGTTGAACTCAACATCTACACTGGCTTGTAGGTATCAAAATGTCTTTCACTTTCACTCCAAATCAGTATATTCGTAGGTTAAGTTCTTTTGAATGCATAAAAATTCATGGCAGATGATAAACCAGCTGGTAAAACGTGTTTCTTTGTTGATAATAATATAAGGCAAGAAATATTTATCTGTACAAGATAATGGATGTATATTGATATCAAATTCCGTTTCCGAGAATTAGTGAATGAATTTCAAACATAATGTATGTTAATTTGCGACTATTTAATGTAAGTATTTATTAGAATGACATAAAATGTCATTTTAAAAATTTGAAAAAATCTAGTATCTTCTTAACACTTGAATGAATCGAGTCCCGTAGAAAAAAAAGTTTTATCACCATTTTTCAAAAGTTTTTCAATTGTTAACTAACATATTTTTTCCAATCTTCTTTGGCATTAATAATGGGATAAAAGGTATAAATGTTTGGCATATAAATTTTAAACTTCGTGGAGCATTTTTGATATATAGACTTCATACGATCCTGCGATAAAAGTACATAAAAATGTATTAATTTGTTAATTATGATTTTTTATAAATATATCTAAAAATTGTTGATAATTTTTTTTCAATTGAGATTTAGCTATATCTGTTTTCACATTAAACAATGGCAGTTATTAACATAGGATATGAATTTTTTACGTAATTTCTTTATTGATTTATTTTAAACAAATAGAGAAATTCAATATTTTTGAAAAAAATGTTTTTGCTATTTTGTTTTCTAGAAATAATTGATATTAAAAAAAAATTTTCTTGATTGTTTAAAATCGATTTTTTTATATTCAGATTTTTTAAATAATTAGTTGAGAAATAATTTTGCTTTTAAAAATCATTATTTACACTTTCAATTAGTTTGGCAAAAGAATTTTTTTTATTTATTATTTAATTGTTTATTAGTTTAACAATTTGTTATCAACAAATATTGACCAACGTTATTTTTTTTCCGGAAGCAGAAAAAATTATGAAAACAGCTTTATATAAAAAAGTGACACAAAAAATTATATTTTAATGAGAAAAAATTATGACACTTTTTTATATATAGCCGTTTTCATAATTTTTTTCTGCTTCAGAAAAAAAATATAACGTTGGTCAATATTTGTTCATAACAAATTGTTAAAATAGTAAACAATCAAATAAATAATTGAAGGTTTTTTTGTCAAACTATTCAAAAGTGTAAATTATGATTTTTGAAAATAAAATCATTTCTTAATTGATTATTTAAACAATCAAAATATAAAAAATCGATTTTAAACAATCAAAAATTCAAATTGAGAAATTTTTTTTAATCATAATTATCTCTAGACAACAAAATGGCAAAAAAAAATTTAAAAATATTTAATTTCTCTATTTAGTTAACAATTGAAAAACTTTTTGAAAAATTGTGATTTTTCTATGGGACTCGATTCATCCAAGTGTTAAGAAAATACTAGATTTTTTCAAAATTTTAAAATGACATTTTGTGTCATAAAAAATTTATTTCTTTTGATAAACTATCTTTAGCGGCAACGCGAGCATGCTGTAACAGAAGCGTGAATCCTATTTTCAACGTCAAATTGGAATTATAAATATTTTATTGAAACAACGATAAAAATAAAATAAAAACAACAATAAAAATTAATTGGCGCTCCGGGGCAACTTCATTAATTCCAGTGGCGCATTTAATTTTTCAGCTGCAGGAAAAACCTACAGCACCACATCCACTGAAGATCTTGATCTAACAGTTTCCTCTCTCTTATAAAACAAAATGTAGGGTGTTTCCAGAGGCTCCAATAAATTCAATGCATTGCCAGAACACTTCGTGACACGACTATCATCAAACTTAAACCAGTCCGTTTCGTCTTTGACCAAATTCAACGCCAGAACCACAGTCAACAATGACTGCATGAATATTATAATAGTGGTCTGCTAGGTTGAAATGTTCATCTATTTCGAACCTTCCAAAGAGTTTCTTGCTTCCGTTAGAGATTGAGTCTTGTTTGAAAATCATCAGTGTTATTATTAGATTGACTGGGGCCTCAGCTATACTTGTTTCCTTATAACAGTCAGTTAGTTTGGCGCACTGTATATATAAGGACTAACTTTTCAACTATAATTGATTTTTAGGTGTTCTCCAGTAAGGAAATTCGTGCAATACGTAACAGATGAACACAATTTAGGAAAAGCAGAGAAGCTCTCGATCGTATTCGGACTGAACATTCAGCAACTGCTGGAAAGTTGCGGAGACCTTCTCATATCCAGAGGATCCTACCACTCTGGAATAATACTGTACAAACAAGCTAAAGTGCACTTACTGAAAAGGGTATTGAAATTGGCTGTGTCGGCAGACTGTAGGACTCTGCTGAAATTTATTCACTTGTGTTTGAGCGCCAGCAAAGTGGACATGTCTATAGCTACAAAAATTCATATAGGCAATCTAGCCGTGATGGCTTATACGGAGTTGGTGTTGAGGTTCGGAGGGATCCAACGGATATCAAACACCAAGGAGTTCATGTGAGTATCAACAATCATACCAAACACAATATACAAAGTATCGTATAAGCACTACTCTTTCAATTAAAAAAGTAGAGTCAATAGTAGATGATCCGATTTAGTAACGACCATCAAATATCTGTTGAATCAATGGAAAGTATTTTATATGCGTTTATCCATTCCTTTTTGATATGATCACAACATTTCGGCAAAATCACGCTTGTCATACTCATGTGCTCTGCTTTGTAGCTGAACCTGAAACACAGTGTTATCTACTTGAGTATTTTATATGAAATTTAGTATGTTAGAAAATATAAATATATTTACATTTATTTAAGATTCATATATTCATGTACTCATATTTGAATTTGAATTTATTTATTGAATTAGGATTCTCTAATATACAGGTTAGCTTAAAATATAATATAATCAACAAAATTTATATAAATATTACAGCTTTATATATATATATATATATATATACATACTTTTTACTAAACAAAAAGGAATTTTTCAATTTCCAAATATTTTATACATGAAAACCAAGGAACAAAAGAATAATCTTTTGGATACTGAGAGCCATTTTAGAGCAGATAGCATGGTAGAAATTGGTGTATACCTATTACATTTTAAAATTATTCTCATTCCTCGATTTTGTAGTTTTTGTATTT
>WOGN01008354.1:0-11349 GCA_015342105.1 Leptinotarsa texana
GCTTTGTTGTTCCAAGGATATAATGTAGATTTGATTTCCAAAAATCCAGTATGTGAAGGAACCCATAGAAGGGTTACTGTCCTGGTATCTAGTTATTTCATCTATTCTCCTAATTATATTTACCAGTAAGTTATGGGTATATATTTTAGACAAGGATATAAGGGAGTTGCGAGAGTCTGTAATTATCTGTAACTCTTTACCAGGTACCGTGTTAATGAAGGAAAGAGCTGTAAAGATGGCAGTGAGAATAGTGGCAGAAAATGTATAGGCAGTCTCGTTCGTTACAAATGCACATCCTACACCACGAGTTGTTTTTGAGGCATCGGTGAAGATTTTCTGGTGAAGTGGGTATTGATATATTATGGTAATCAGCTTGGATCAGCTGGGATTTGTGGTTGTTTTGCTCATGGATAGTAGCTGAGTATTTATATTCGGTAAAGGAATACGCCATGGTGGAGTTCTTTTTGAAAGTTTGGATTGGATTTGTTGAAATTCTTGCATCTGTATGAGGTTGAGGGAAAGCATTTTTCGTTCGTGAAATGGAATATTTGTTTTTGTAGTGGAAGTGACTGAGACAATGAAGGGTTGTCGAGTTTGATGGGTTTGTCGCCTGGCTGCATATGATAGTGTCAGTTCATGTCGTCTAAGCTTCAAGGTAACTCTCCAAGTTCACAAAGTAGGCTTGTCAACCGGACTTGTGAGAAATGCTCCAGAGATAATTCTGAGAGCGTTTTTATGTATTGTATCCAGAGCTTTGAGGGTGCTCGCGGAAGCAGACGAGTAGTCAAGTTATTTGGGTGTTACTCCTGGAACAAATTATCTGTTATGTATGGATTTCAGCTACCAAGACCTGAAATTCTTTATGAAGAAACCATTGTAAGATTAGCCAATCATGGAACATTTTCTTCAATTTATTAAAGACCTAATCTGCAGTAATTGTGCGATGTCAACGAAGATAAGCATTGGTATAACTTGTAAAGTGAGTCTCCTGTGAAGCATTCCATGAAGGCTCCTTTTCACTGACTCATCAGTCAAAAGGCTCTTTGCTGATCCTTTCAGGTAATCTGTAGCTATCTAATCAAGAATGTGAAGCTCTGGAAAGGTATCTGTGGACCATTTTCTCGAATATGGCAGCCATAATGGCATAATGAAGAGATCGGTCGGTTTTGAAGTTGTTGGATATTCAAGGTGTTAGATTCCCACCATGATGATTGCAGCAACCTTTATACATGTAAGTAACCTATCCATTTCGATACATCAGATTATGTGTTCCATGGATTTTTCGTCTCTTGTGTAGATGAATGATGGTTTGAGCGTAACAGTTGGTTGACCTTCTCAGAGGTAGGGTGTTCCCTCTCCAGATGCAGATTCTGCTTCTGCTGCTCAAAAATTTGGTGCAGGGCTGATTTAAGATATACTTGAGGGGACGATGAGTCTTTTTGTGGCTATACTTAGGGTCGGATTCTTTGGTTACTCACGTGGTCCATGTCGATTCACTCCTTAGGATGAAGCTGTCATTTAGGAGGGTTCTTACTCCTGTACTTCCTGTGGGACACTTCACCCGACATGGGCATTGTAACGCCTCTGCTCCAGGATATTGAAATAAATACGGATATAGAATGTGATTCAATATACAAAAAATGCTAGTTCTTGAAATAATAGGAACCGATTACTTTTCAAAACTGAAAACCCTCACCTGATAGCATTAATAAGCCGGAGAAATAAAATGGTTGTGTGGCACTAAACATTGATTTCTTTTGATAACAACCCATTACAAATTATACATTCCAACTTAAGAACATTGGCTCAGGCTCATAAAACATCAGTGGTTATAAGTTTTCTAAACAAAACCGAGCAGGATATTCATCCTAGACCATAAAATTCCTATTTCAGAAACGTTTCCTAAACTTCAGAGATGCATCACAAATTTCTTTGATTTATGTATCTTCTGAGAACTCATTGATATTGTACGTGTAATAAATTTCGCTTTCGATTCGTCTTCTGTCGTGTATAATAAATTATACAAATTATTTATTGTAGATATTTTATTTTTCAACACCAGTTGTATCGTGATTGATGGACCTACGTGACAGACACCCCTGAACTATAATAACGTCGCTGTTATTTCCGCTTAATTCAAATCCATTCAAAGAGTATAAAGTCATAAGAGATTTGAAATTAAAT
Organism: Leptinotarsa texana; assembly: GCA_015342105.1. Classification (NCBI taxonomy): domain Eukaryota; kingdom Metazoa; phylum Arthropoda; class Insecta; order Coleoptera; family Chrysomelidae; genus Leptinotarsa; species Leptinotarsa texana. Next base: position 2,185 of record WOGN01008354.1, read on the forward strand.
TCTTTGTGTCCCGAGACAGCGAATTTCAACAGCAGCAGCAAGTGCTCCGGCAACTTTTTTTTGATTAACTTGTTATGGTTTTTGTTGAGGTGTGATGGATTATAATTAAATTACGATGCGATAATGTTTTGTTTTTCTTTGTGTGCGACTTTGAAGCGTGAAATGAACAAGGCGAGAGAAAGGAAATCTGTCAAAAATCGAACTGATTTACATCGTCAGTTGATTTATTGAATCGACTGAAATTCAATATTGTGAGAATATTTGGATTGTTAGATACTTTAACATACAGTTATCTTGAGAGTTTATGGTATATTTTCTTCATTTCATTTAATCGATCAAACTTTATCTGAAACTTCAAAAACTTGAGATACGGTTGATCAAGTGTAACAAATTGAAGACGAAACTGACTTCAATTGAAAATTTCATATATTGTCTAGCTCATGACACCAAAATATTATCTAACAAAATTATTTTCCACATTTTTCCTGCACTTGTTTCACCAACCAAGGTGGCGTCATCAGGAGACGATCTAATACTTATTTTGTATCTTCTCAAGTCAGTGATGAGTATCCCACTTCAGCACAATCACTATAAATGTTTCATATATGAATGTCAAAAATACTAGCAAATCTAATTTATTGCGATTTTTCAATGGTTTTTGGGTTTTTCGAAATTGATTTGAGATTTATACAACTAAAACATGTTAGTGAAGATGAAAATCTGTCCTTAAGACAACATAGTTAATGAGATAAATAATGCATGATATTTACATGAATTGAAGGGGTTATATTTTTAGAAGTGATTAATTTTTGGAAAAGAAAGTTTTCGGCTTTCTACTACTCCATCTTGATACAAAAATAGATGGAGTAGTAGAAAAGGAAGTAATCAATTTTTAGAAGATTTCCACATCTTTTTTGTATCGAAATGGAGTAGTAGAAAGCCAAAAACTTTATTTACATGAAATAATAAACAGTGTTTAAACATTCAAAAATATTCAACAGGTAAAACCACATGTGCTTAGTTATCGTAAACACTTGAACGGAATTATGCGATATGAATTATGCTAAATCATGGAACAATAATTATTAACAAAAAATTAGTCACGCATGTCTTCACATGGGGAACCACTACTACCAACTTGTATTGAAGTAAAATGAAATATCACCGAATTTGGGAAAAATGTTGTTTGAGGTCATAAGACCTTTTGATCTGGTTTACAATTATTTTTTGTCTGTCTTTTCAAAATATTGTAGGATACTCTAGATACGAGGTACATTTAGAAAATAATGGGAATTGTTGAATGAAACGGGTTTGGAGGAAAGTCCGATTGTCAATATGTATACATGTCCTTGAAGTATGATAATAGATCTATTTTTAAGAGCCCGGCGATTTTTGTTTGTTAAAATAAATGCATCAAAGAATTTTGTGTCTAATGAAGTGTTGCAAAGTGTGTAAAAAAGTTGACAAAGCCGTGGGGACTCTGCTTTGAGTGAAGCAAGCGTTTCCAAGATGGTTGTGCAAATATTTAAAATGACGATCGCTCCAGTACATCAACAAATGATTAATCCGGGTAAACAGAGAAAGAAAGGGTTATGAATGATCGCCACATTACAACCAGAGAAGTCATTAATGAAAAACCAGTACATGGTTTCTGCACCACGATTATGTACCGGTCCACACTTCTCCCAGCCTCCATAATCGCCAGACATAGCTCCGTGAGACTTTTATTATTTCCAAAAAGCATTTTGACATTTAAAGCGCATCGCTAAAAGAGTTGAAGACTATCTCAATGATCGTCTTTGAGAAGTTTTTGTAGGATTGGAAGGAGCGCTGGCACAAGCGGTGAGAACTGTTTTCAAGGCGTCAAACAAAAGGAAAGTTCCCGTTATTTTTTGAACATAACTTTTGAGTGAAAGTAAAAACAATTTTGGGCAAATACTAGCTTTATTGTTCAATACTTTATTCATTCGAAATTAATTATTTGTATCTGAGATTCAAGAAAAGATGGATTGTTAATTTTTTATTCATAATACCCAACGAATGATTAGGCTGGCGGCAACTGAAAAACGTGAATAAAACAATCAGTTAATGTAGTTTCTCTTAACAGACTCCTCCATTCCAAATCTAAAACTGGTTGAAATTATCCAGACGCATCATTACCGAGCATTAAAAAGTATTCATCGAATAAATCATTATAGAACATATATTATTCATTACAGGTGGGTCGGCGGGACCATTGACGGAAACAACTCCCCATTACTGCTATTAATTTCAATGATAGCCGCATTGCACATTTCTCAGGAGTAATTGTTATTTATATATGTAACTGCAGTTTGATGACAAATGAGCGGTCATTTGTTTTTATTAGGGAATAATGTACATTCCTATTAGCTTTTATTCGATGACGTTCGTTAAATATTAATGGTACAAATGCGAGATGTGTATTACAAGTAAGTAATAGCCGATACCGACTTTGGTAAATACATCATAGACATGAAATTCGATTAACAGTTTAAAAAAAATTATCGAAGTAGATACATTCGTAACGAATCAAAGAACTGCAACCCAGACATAATCAGAAATTATATTGATTGGAATGAACATGTCATGTTCATAATTAGATGGAGTAGAAAGGTTTTTTGGCTTTCTACTTTTGGGTCGTTAATCAAAAAATATGGAAAACATCCGAAGCAAGGAAGAAAGCAATTAAGTTCAGAATAAACTGTTCAAAGATCATTTATTTCTACTTCACGTGAATTTAATCTTTAATTTATTGATAACCACTAGAATCACTAGTTTTGCTGACGACACTTCGTTATTTCATAAAAATCTAAGTCGTCAGATTTGAAACAGAAAATAGGTTAAACTTTTCCTTAGATCCTTGAATACTTCAAGAGTAAATTGCCCACCATCAATATAGATGAAACAGTACTTTTCTTTTTTCTAGCTATGAGAATCATCTTTCAAAATATTATTTTACAAATCTTCCGATGAATGCTAAAAATATTGTATTGAAATGCTAGAAAATTGTCAAATATCTAGGTATTCCCACTGATGACAATATGAAATGACAATATGCTTGGAAAACGTTCTCGTAATCAAACACCCGACATATTATGTCATGCCTCATTCCAGACTAATCTTTTGGGAGGTATTATTATCTCCTAAAAAAATAACGCCGGCCGCCGCTGGTCTTCGTCAATCAATTGTTACTTTCCCAAGGTCGCGCTCAACTCGTCTTGCGCTCCGCGATCGTTGTAGATATCACGTCGCTTCGAATTTCTTACAGGGACTCGTTTCTCCATATACTTTTATTATGATATATAAACAATCCCAACACGCAGATCGGGAGGTCTAGCTGAAATTGCGGTACGAAGTGTCTAATAAGGCGATAGACATTTGGGTATTAGGCTGAAGTTTTGTCACTATAGTAGTGAAATACAGTTTAGTTTGAGTGTACACTGTAGTCAATTATTGTCAAACCCTCGGGGAAAATATAACAGTATAATCGCTTGGGGTAGAAAAACTAACTATCACTTGAGAATATAGATACCATTCGAAAATGGATTTTTAGATTTTTCTTTTCAAATCCTAAATTGAAAATTGGTTATTTGAGTCTCCGAGAATTGAAATATTCAAATTCATCGACTTGAAAAACAATCAGTGGAAAATTTAATGCTATCAATCCTGCTCTAGCAACTTGATTTCAGAGAAACTTCAATAGTTTTTGTATTGGTTCTGTACTTTTTTGTGCCGTATTGAAATTATCTAGCAAAGATGTTCAAAATTATTATCCACTTACAGGCTCAGCCTTTGTGGGTTTCCATGTTCCAAATTCATTTTGTGTAAAATCATTTTGTGTCTACGTGTATTTCTTTTAATTTGTTATTGTTACATTTTTGTATTTTGTAGTGCAAAAATATCATTTGTATACAGGTACAGCAGTTAAATTTTCCATATTTTTTGTTTGAAGAATTCAAAAAACTTTTCTTTCCCAAAAACCAATCTCCCCTAAAAATATTTCCTTTTTAATTTGATGAAGTAGTTCTCTTTATAAGTGTCCACTATTCCGTTTCACTTTCTCAATACCCAGGGTAGTCTCTGTTTCTTCACTAGAACTCTTTTTATATAACCTAAGCAGTAGTTCTCAAACTCATGTATTCATATCTCCTTAACTTTTGTAAAGGTACACTTTACCGGTAAACCGAATAATTGACGTTCATTGGTGATATTTGATGGTCATACAATGATGTGAAACTTTGGTCTAGTCAAACGAGACCGCAAAAATAAATTTTTCTGACCAAAAATTGGGGTTTTCAGTGAGTTAACTTCGAATTTTCAAATGGTAACATTTCTACTAAGATATTTTCATACTTACCAATTCTAAACTGAATGTTTTGTAACTACCCAATGCTATAGTATTGTGTTGCTAACATAGTATCTTATTGAATTTCATTACTTCGGAATTCCATTGTCTGATATTATATAAAATGATTTGAAATCCTTGAAAGAACTAAAAAAAAATAAAGCAAAGCAAAATCAAGCAAAAACCTGCTATGAAATAATAGTGAAATAAAATATAAGAAAAAAAAAAGTAAAATTAGAACAATTGGAGAAAAAATGAAAAGTTCAGAGACTCCAAGCCAAGTTACTTCACGACAGTTCGATTGTTGGTATCCACAATCATCTTCGGGTGATGACTGGAATAATTCCTTCGAGAGATGACTATTTAAGTTTATTCGAGTACTTTCACTTATCTCCCCTTTCCTTTCCCCTCTCCACCGGTGTAGTGGGAGATGGTCGTTTGACGGGAGTTGGACATTTTTCACTTGATTATGGGTTTCCATATGTTGCGTATCTCTACATTAGCTTGGCTGAATACATTGTTGGACAACATGTAAGCGGATTCTTTGAATTTCCTCCTAAACTAATGTTCGTCCCTGGGTATGATCTCAGCTTGGGACCACTCGATGTTATGTTGATGGGTCCAAACATGCTCTGCTATTCCAGACTTGCTGGTTTCCGGTGCTGTGTGTGTTTCTTGTGCTCGGCAATGCGAACATTCAATGGCCATTCAATGGAACATTCCGCGTTGTGGAATTGGACGCGGTGGTAGTGCGCCCGATTCACGATCGGAAGGCCGTGGCCGTGAGAATTTATCTGGTTGAAGCTGGGATGATTTCTGTTAGAAATCACACGTAAAAAGGTACAACCTCGTTAGTCCTTGGCTCGCACAAGTTTCTCAATTTCTGAGAGTTGTCGTTCGTATGTTGGCGATAGCTGATTTACGGAAAACATATTTTAAATAGATTTTTTAAACTTAGTTTCACCGATATAGAATTTTCCACATTCACAGGGTATCCGGTAAATGCAAGTCTAGGAATCGCAATCCGCGTTTGGTGGCCTGGTTTTCGTGAGGCTGCTACGGATAGTGTTTCCGGATCTGAAGAAGGTTCAGATGTTGTACTTGGATTCAATTCTTCTTATCCTTTACAATAATCCTCTGATGTAGGGAAGTGCAAGCATTGGTTGTGGCGGCTTCTCTTCCTGCTGTTCCTGCTGTCTTTTAGCCAAAGTCTGTTCCTCCATCGGAGTAGCCATTCCGTTGATGATCAATTTTGATGATGTCTTGTTCCTTCTTGAGATCCTTCATATTACAGAGCCCAAAATCATGTTCTAATAGAGTCTTGATGATTCGTCTTTCAGTCGATTGATGGTGGTTGGATTCGTGGTTCAAATACTGTCCCGTGTGAGTGGGTTTTCGGTATATAGATGTTTACCACTTAGTGTCGGTCCTCTTCACCAATACGGCAATAAGATGTATTGGAATTGATATTTTCAGTTATTCATTTTTAATTCTTCTTTTTATCATTTTATATAACATCAAACAATGAACGTCCGAACTAATGAAATTCATCCTGAAACATTGTCAATTACCTTCAAACAAATAATATCCTATTGGTAAATATCTTCCTACCAACCCAACCCACTCTGTAACATAAATAAAGGTGTATTCGATGGAAAACAGAATTTATTCATGATTATGAAATATTGAAATAATTAATGCAGAGATAGGTTAGAAGAAGGTTTTTTAATGTCGCGTGTTTTACCCAGTGACCAAGTAAGCTGAATAATTCACGTTGGTTGTTTACTATTTCGTTCAGATGAATAACTCAATTAGATTGTAGATCATTATGAACTGACATTGATGTAGAAACTTTTGTCTAGTCAAATGAAGTGGCAAAAATAAATTTCTTTTCACCAAAGATGGTGGATTCAGTTAGGCAGCTTCGAATTTTCAGATGGTAGAATTCATGTATTTACTTACCTTATTCACAAAGGAAATTTTACCGGATTTTTCGTCATGTATTCATATCCCTTCAATGGCTATAAATCTATAAATGTCATGAAACAAAAACGATCCGCCATAGCTGTCTGTCTCTTATATGCCTGTTTAAACGCGAAAGATTTATTTTTAGATTTTGTAAGGTGGAACTTCTCAAGAAAGTCCAGTAAAAAATGTATTTTCCCTACAAAAAATGACTGTTTGATAATTAATATCCTGTTTTATGATTTGACAAGTATGGTATGAAAGCCAAAACAGGAACTGAACAGTTTTTTCACTTGGGAAGAATCACAACCTAACATCCCACAATTTACAAAGCGATACTTTACGAACGTCTCGTCTATATTCAATCGTATAAAGTACATACCAGGCAATTTTTCTCGAAGGTAATTATCTTCTAATTAATCGAGTCTTCTATATGGCATTACACTAGACGCGAGACCAGACCATTATGAAAAATGATGAATGACCGGAGTCGTAAAATTGCAGGTATACGGCAAACGAGCGTGAAACAGGACGTCAAATTTGTCTGAAAAATGTCTCCGAGATACCTCTAAGATTTTTATCTATCTCTTTTGTACGGACGTGGCACGTTTCTCACGGATTTTTTCTTTGATGCTACCTCCATTTGTTATTGTTATCATTTATACTAAAGGAAATAAGTTAGGTGCTTTATCAGTTTTATTTTCTGGAAATGGTAGAGTTTTTAGAAGAACATTTGGTGGGGTGTGAGAAATGAGAGGTGATCTTTCCGAGCAACTTGTTGGGGTCTATACTATATTTCATTCCGCATTCGAGGGATTCAAGAGAACCATTCAATGTGAACATTGAGGAACAACAATCTTTTTTGCGATCTTTTTATTTCATTTTCATCGATGATCAATAGATTTTGTGATCTCCCTAAATTTTTTTTCTGAGATAACTGAGTTTTATCGAACATGTGATAAAACTGACCGATACTAGATGAAAATACATTATAACGTATTGAAAAACACACTTCAAAATGAGATTTTCACTTGGAGGTTCACAATACCGCGACAAGTGTATCGCTATACGATAGCAACTTTGGGCGTCACAATACTGTCTGACGCTTGTTATTATTATCAAACAAATTGTTGTCAACAGGGTAGATTTTATTGACTCTAAAAAACTATGAAAACAAACTATCTACCAAGTGTATTACACTTCAAGAAACGGTAATGAGTGTCATAGGACATTGATAGGATATGGGTTAACTCACCAATAACATCTTTTGTTTTTTGAAGAAAGACTAGTATGTGGCTTACAGAAAAACAAATTAACCAAATTAAAAACAATAGAGATCAAACTCCACTTTTGGATAGATCAGGAGTATATAAGTTGACTTGGGGTTCTGTCCATAACTTTATATTAATCAAACAGGCATACATTTTTCCCAAAGACTTAAAGAACATATGTGAAGTATAATATATGTGAGTTCAACTAAGACCATGAAGTATAATATTTGGAAGAGAATTATTAGACAATATTTTAAAATGCTTGGAAATTGATATATCTAAGAATTGAGAAACTTTACTGAATGACTGAATAAAATTGTAAACTTCTCCTCTATTTTCTAATATGAAAATGTTTCATTAGTTTCTTACAAGACCATTTAATTGTTGGTAAAATATCTTTTATAACGTTTAATTTTCAAAAAGTTCGTACCTTAACTCTGCTGAAATTATTAGTCGTCAAGTAAGTTAGTTTCTTCTATAATGCTTGATTTTTTGATGAGTTTATACCATTAAATTGGTCTGGAAATTTCATTAAAAAGCTGAATGAACACTTTGTACGAGAAAACTCAACACGTTATTGAAAATATGTATGCTCTAGCGTGAAATATAATCAACTGTCATTCTAACGGATCAGATTGGTCTTTTCCATTGTTGAATTTTCGTGGAAGATTGGGAAGATTGGCTTTCAAAGCTATTCGAAAAATGCTGATGAGGAATTATTATTTTCGTGCTAATTTCTGGGATCTGTCTTGAAAGTTAGAACCATTTCTGTTAGTGAAAGTTCATATTAATATTTTTTCATATGTCACTCTATTTAGTGTAATATATTCTGTTACGTAAGGTGTACAGCATTATTGAGAAAGAGCAGTTTTTCTGTTATTCAGTGTTCCTATACTCAAACGTGTTTGATTATCATATTTCATTGTTCGAATTTGTGCTTGGTCACATATTTTTAAGGTCACATATTTTTATGAAATGTTTTTATTGATTTTTCAATTTTTTCATTTCGTTTCCGAATCCTTATATATTGAAGAGGAGTAGATAGTTCATAACAGAAAGATTTAGAGACAAGTTGCCATCGAATTTCCTCTAGATGGATTAGATATGAACAATTATGCAGCAGACACTATGACTCCTTGTCTTTATAATCTGTATGCACTTTCGAATCACAGTGGGTCTACTCACAGCGGACATGCTACAGCATACTGCAGGCATCCCTACACTAGCACGAATACAATACAGCATACTTCTGAAATCCCTACACCGTCACGAATACAATACAGCATACTGCAGAGATCCCTACACTGGCACGAATACAATACAGCATACTGCAGACATTCCTACACTAGCACCAATACAAAGGTGCACACGTGTAACCAATTTCAATAAACCTACAAGTTATCATTTCTTGTCAATTTTGTTTGGAGCATCACTTTTTATTTCGATATGGGACCCTTGTTCAATTTGAAGGGAAAATTTTCATTTGAATTGAAGGGGTTATATTTTTTTTTTAGGAGTGATTAATTTTTGGGAAAGAAAGTTTTTGGCTTTCTACTACTCCAT
>WOGN01008356.1:0-11348 GCA_015342105.1 Leptinotarsa texana
TATGAAAGTAGCTGTTTCAGGAGGACTTTCTATCAGTTTGTTTCTGAAAGTTACTTCTTTGTATGATCTACACATCCATATATAGATTTACTTCCTTTCTTTCTTTGGAAGATTCCCTCATCCTTCTTTTTTGTAACAAGATGGAGTAGCAGAGAGCCAAAAACTTTCTTTCCCAAAAATTAATCACTCCTAAAAAATATAACCCCTTCAATCAAAATATGATGTTTACAAAGTAGCGTGCTAAAAATATTTTCAACACTAGTGTTTTCAAGGAAGTTTTATTATGAACGATAGATATCGATAGGCACAATTAACTTCTCTTACAAAAGTACAATTAAAACAACCTTGCGATGTTGAAGAGCCTTATAAAATATTTGAACTGTCTGAGTTGACAATTTCATGGGCATCAACATTCAATTTTTGTAGTGAAGAGGACGATGCTGTACCAGTGGAGATGTAACAAAAAAGCGTAATGCAACGTATTTATTAAAATAGTAAATATGTTTTCCAACAATGCAAAAACAACAAAATATTTTCAATTTCATATTTGGACAATCCATGATTTATCTATTGATTTGATATCTTTTATTAATAAATGGCACAGCTCTTCACGCCGACATGCTCCATATATTCCAAAAATAGTAGCAAGTTTTATTATTAAAAATTTTTCACCTGGTGCCTCATTTATAAACCTCTGAACGCAAAAGTTTTCGATTTTTGGGACTCTAACGTTAATTTTTCTGGTAAAATAGCTATTACCTTGAAATATTCGCTTGTTTTAATACCATTTTCAAAGAGCGAGTTCCATATTTTTCATTTTTCTTCTAGATAGGTTAAGAAGACGGTTTTGCTGAAATTTCTTTCGATTTATTCAAGTCTACATCGAACTGCTGAGCTGATTTTTTTCGTAACAAATCAATTGAAGCCCTTTTTGCAGCCTCTTCAATATTGTCAGGAACACTCAATTCCTCACTATTGTTCTTCATTATGCAAGACATTTAACACCAGCAAGAACTTTAAATAAATTTCAATTCCTCACTATTGTTCTTCATTATGAAAGACATTTAACATCAGCAATAACTTTAAATAAAACGCATGAGCTATAAACAATACAGTTTACAATGTTGGTAACCAGGTGATTCAGCGTCACCTGACACGGCCACTTGAGAGCAAATACTATAACATGAAAATAGATAACTGACAAATGATGTCAAAATGTGAATTATGGAAATATCAAATCCATCTATTTTCTTATACTTGTACGAAATACTTTGTATGATATTTCTGTTGAAAAAACTTTTTCACTCACATAATGAAACCTCACTTTTACCGCTCATATCATAACATAAATAGCTATTCATCAGACTCCATCGTTTAATTTGTATACTTATTCATCTGAAGTTGAACAAATTCCATCCTAAATTTTCTGCACGTTCATTTTCAAACAATTTAATCAATTCAGTTCGAATTATTATTTTCTGCTACATATTTCAAAATTCTGAAATTATGTGAGTATATCAGAAGCAAAAAGTAGTAACAATGCTCACCTAAACTGTTTTGTTGGTGAAAACTATTGAAAACATAGCCGCTCTTATTTTTCATTCAGAAACTGGACTGTTCAAAAACATCTTTCATTTGTGTACTCATGGTAGTATATCTGACATACCTATGAAATAAAAACAATGACCATAATATGGAATTATTTCCTCAGACGTTCTCAGATAATTTTAAATAATGATACGTACTCATCCGAACTTGATATTCTTTAAGGTGTCCCGTAAGGTTCTGTACTGGGCCCATTACTTTTTATTATATATACAATTTCAAGCTTTTGCAGATGGTAGACAGATTCATCTCAGTTATTGTACTGAAAATTTCACGTCTGCAGAAGAAATGATGAACAATGAATTGACTAAAATCAAGGTAGAATCAGAACAATAAAACTTGAAACTCAATTCTGAAAACTCGAAAGTGTTATATTTTGGTAGTAAAATAATATGAACTCCTTAAAGAATCGTTTTAATCTTCAAATTGATAATGCTCCATTGGAAATCTGTAACTAAGCCAGTTTAGTATTAGATACAGACATGCGTTTTCCTCAGAACAAAAAAAATATTATTGGTAAATCTTTCGTTTACAGTAATCGTCATATTCTCAACTCCAACATGAAGCAAAAAGCAAACATTGTGTGAACCACTTGTCCTGAGTCACTTCAACTTTTGTAATTTCAATAAATTGATGGATGTAGTCTTAGTAACCGCGTGGTAGAAAATCATAATGAAGAAGAGAGAATTGAAACTTTTTATGTTTTTTACCGTTTTTATTTGTAAGTTACGTTACTGCAGTTTCATCCTATAATAACATTTTCAAACTTATACATTAAACTTTTGATAAATAAGTTTGAAAATGTATTTATAGAACGAAACTGCAGTAACGTTAGTTACGAATAAAAGTGGTAAAAAAAATAGAAAGTTTCAATTTTCTTTTCTTCATTATTGTGATTTCCTTTATGAACAATGCCTAACAGAATTTGATAAGGATAGAATACAAAAAGTGCAAAATAGCTGCGCAACCACCGGTTCATGGTATCAGAAAATATGAGCATATTTCACATAAAATTGTTGAACGCAACTGGCTTAATAATTACAATAGAAGACAACTCCACATGGGTACCTTCACTCACAAACTTTTAAATGATCCTAATCCTTCATCATTGATCAATAAATTCATTCCTCGATTCAAAATACATTTCCAAAATATCAGTCCTGACTCTGACCATGACCATACCTCAGCAGGAATCTGCATTTTTTCAAAGGTGTTTTGTCTTCAATGCCATCCAAATATATAGTAGGTACTCTGCCTGATGAATTCAAAATATATAATATAAATAAGTTCAAATGTAAATTGAAGTATCATTTACTTGGTGAGCAATAAGCATATTTATGCGACCAGATGTATTAATTGCTTCATTTCTAGCTCATACTTCATTTCAATTTATAATTATCTTCATTTTTAGCTATGTATCCACCCATAATTTACAATATATGTGGTGCTACAGGTTTTTCCGGGCTTTCCTGCAGCTGAAAAATCAAATGCGCCACGGGAATCAATGAAGTCTCCCGGAGCACCAATTAATTTTTATTGTTGTTTTCATTTTTAAACAATTTAAAATGTATTTTTTTTTATTTCATGGTTTTCTATTGATACAAAGTTTGTCAGTTTTGTTAGTATATATTTATATTTTATTTTTTTCTTTTTGGGCTCTGTCCCTCTGTTGGTTCAGTGAAATAACTTTAAGCTAGACAGTCTATGTATGAACCAATTATGTACTCTTGTCGAATAACAATAAAAAGGCCTTTATTATTATTATTATCATATTATTACTTGAACAAAATGAGTTCACTAATCAATTATACTGGTTTCATGTGGATTTTAAACACCTCATTTCATGCAAGCTTCTGCTACTGTGGGTCTTGCTACATAACAATGCAAATTTTATTGAAACTACGTAATCCACTCCAAAGGCCGTATTTCCTGGTTGTAGTGTATTACTGTTTAGGTAAGTAATTGATTACTCGGGCTCCATGAACAGCTTCCAACAAAATCAGCTGTTATTCATTGACAACTATATTATCATGAGCGGTATTTCGAAGGGATCAACGAAAGAAGATCAATTTAGTATGTAGTTCCAAATTTAATTTGAATTTAATCAGCATATTAAAATTTATAGCGTTGTCCACACAATGGGATCAATTCAACCATTATGTTTTTAGTGCAGTATAGAGAAAGTACACCAGAAAATGTTCGGATATTTTTGAAAGGAAGTTGAAGGGTCAAAAAATTTCGAAACGGGCAATTTTTGTATTATTTTGAATCAAAATATGTAAGGAAACTGTATCGTATGGAACAGTGAATATTGTGACATAAATTATATTCATCTCTCCCAAAGTATCTGCACAGAAGGTTCTGGTGGATACCTATCAAAAAACAAGTACTTCCTCTGCTAATTCAACAGACATGTGTGCAAGATACCTCATAGAGAATAGATAGTCTTGTAGGTGCTTCGTGGGCATTCAGCAGAAAGATCACTCTGAAATCAATCAAGTTATTCACCCAGAGATTGGTTTTGAAGTATTACCTCTCATCAGTGGTCTCGATGTAATGGTCTGATAACCAGTGATACGTTCAAACGTTCGAACCACCAAAACCCGCATGGCAACTGATGCCCAGATCTTAGGCAATTCCACGCACCGTTTGTGGTGATTCAGTCTTCGACAGTGTTCTCATATCTTTGTTTTGCCTCAGTTTTGGTTCACCAGATGCTCTCCACTCAGATGACGATCGTTTTGACTCCGGAGTGAAGTGATGGATCCGTGTTTCATCTATTGTCACGGTTTGCTTTGTTTAAACATGGCCAAACACTTCTCAGAAATATCGAAACGTTTTTGTTTCTGGTCAATAGTGGGCTCGCGCGACACCCACTTCGAACAGAGTTTTCTCATAGTCAAATGTTCATGCAATATAAAGCCTACACGTTCTTTTGGAGTATTCATAACACATTTCAAGACATTGCTTCGCTTCAACGATATTTTTTCTCACAAACCATAATAAATCACAAAATTATGAGTAGCTTTCTTTCAAAAATCAGAACTAACTGAAAAAGTGGTGAAATAAATAAGGCTAGCGCCATCTTGTTGTGGAATTGGCCGCGGTGGTAGTGCGCCCGACTCACGATCGGAAGGTTGTGGGTTCGATTCCCGCCTCGACTAGATATTTTTCTCTAGAGAATCTATCTGGTTGAAGCTAGTCCTTAGTTCGCACAAGTTTATCAACTCCTGAGAGTTGTCGTTCGTATGAGGACGACAGCTGATCAACGGAAAAACCGATTTCAGAATAGATCTATGTGCTAGGCTAGACACCTTTTAGCCTAGGTAGTATGTGAGTTACACGGCGTATGGCGGATATACGTATGATACGGAGAAGAAAAGGAAATGTTGAGAATGATAGAAATATATACCATATTATGGTTTTCAAATGAACGAGTTGGTGGTATATTAGCCATTAAATAAAAAAAACAGAATGAAATGGCCGCTATATCAATTTCAGAGGGTTATAATTCGACAAAGCTTAGAAATAATTTGGTAGTGATTCTCGAATCAGTATTGCAATATTGCAATAAATTTGAAAATATTTTCAAATCAAAACCTTCATTTATATGGAAAAAAAACAATTTTTAATAAAATCAAACTCACTAACTCATTACATTACATAATTTTCAAAATATAAAAGCTTTGTCTTGAGATCAACCTGTGTCGATGAACAAGAATACGTTTACGATTGATTCAATTCAAAGTTGATTTTTGGGGGCATGTGAATAAAAACTTGTTTCGAAAAATGTTTCCTACTGTTTAAAATACTGTTTTAAATCTGTTTTTTCGTTGATCAGCAGTCGCCCCTTTACAAACGACAACTCTCAGAAGTCGAAACTTGTGTGAGCTGAGGATAAACCAGGTCTATCTTTATAAGGAACGATTCCTAGCCCTTTTGCTTATTTTTACATAACGATGGAAAAAAAAGCTAAAAAGATTTCTCTTGAAAACTATAACCTTCTGAAAACAATTTTTTACCAATTTGAGCAAGTGCACGGCATGAAAATACCTTCAATAAAGAGATCGAGCGAAGAAAATTTCTACAGTAATGCGTATTGAATTGTTTTGGAATTCGATTGGTTGAACGTTAATACCCGTCTACCAGTTATTTCAAGAATTTGTCATCGGTTTTGGGAAACTCATTCGCCATGTATAATTTGATTTCATGCCATTAATTCATTTAGAAGGAACCAATTTGGATTCCGGAGAAGACTGACAAAAAGGGTTAACATAATTGGTAGTATCCATAAGAGTTCTCACGATGAGTGTAACAATTGCTGAAAATTGGAGGAATGAAAAGAGATGTGAACAATGCAAATCGTTTCTTGAAATTTGAATGGCCTACATGAAATGGTTCATATCTGATCAATGGATGAGGATCCTAACCTCAATTTCATCACTTTTCCTCTATATTTCCCAAGAATTATGGTGATAAATAGTATATTACGATTTTTAAAATACTTGAGATATTTTCAATCACAGCTATCTGATTGTCAATGTACATTTGTCTGCCAAGTAAAGTTGTATTCAACTTTGCAATGTGTACAGAATACTCAAATATCAAGAAAGGGTAAAACAAATTCAAATGGAGGCTCACCATATTATTGAACAAAGAAGTCAAGATTACAACTGAAGAATTCGATAATTTTTGAAACTTTCGAAAATTTCGACGGATTAACAACTCGAGACATACTGTATGAGAATAGGATAAAATGAGAGAAATCGGAAACATGTTACGAGCCAATTCGATTTTTTAAACCGAAAAAATGTCGATCATTATCAATGAATACTCTAAAGAAAAAATCTAAAAATATGTTTAAAATCTGTTATTCCATTAATCAGAAAATAGAAATGAAAATAATGACAATTATGAAATATAGTTGATTATTCAGTTCCATGCCAATAGAGAACTTTCTTCCAACTAGTTCATCAGAAATTGTTAAGGTAATGTTTATTTGAAGAGAAATCAATAATTGGGGCTGTGAATATGAGTGGAAAGTAGAGAAAGCATGCATTGAAAAATACATAATTGAGAACTGTTGAATAGTAGTCAAGGAAAACCGAGAAATGCCGCGATACTTTTCAAACAAGTCCTGAAGGACCTCACAAAGGGGTCACACAAATTTGAGCTTCTGAATTTATTCAAATAATTGAACATAATTAGTTAAAACTTACATTTTTTGTATCATCCACCAATAGACCTGCAATGAGAGATCCAAAATTCTGTCACATGGTAATCCAACTGCTACGAGGAATAACAAAGAACCTTACCACAGGAATTTCAAAATCAATCAATCAATCAATACCTCCATTTTGAACACAATGGCTAGCAAAATATTGTACGACATATTGTACGTCATAAAAGTCTAGAGAATAATTCCAAGAATTCATGAGTATACAGAACTAATGTAAAGAGAAAAAATATCAATTCGAAGGCATCATGCAACTGAATTATACCAAAGACGAAGCATTGCATCTGCAGTGCATTTCTTTAATGCCCCTCCCTTTTGTTTTTTGAACGGGTCGAATAAAAAATTGAAATTGGGGATAATGAAATTAATGCATGAATACTTTATTTTGAACTGAACTTTCAAGATGGGGACTGGGCGACATCTGGGAAAAAAATTAAAAACTTCATTTTGAAGCTCGCAACTCTAGAATTTGAAGTCAATATGTTCACCTACTACACAGTGGCGAAACATTTAATAATTTTTTGAAGACAAACACATTAATATCGATATTTCTAGAAATATGACTTTTTATCTGCTAGTTTTATCTCCCTCTTGAAGATGATCAATTGGTGATCGAAACACGTGTCGAGGTGTAAAAATAACGATTTGGTGTTGGGAAAAAACTCCAGTAATATTCATTATAGAAGAAAGTTACCACGTCAACAATCTCTAAAATGGTCAATTCTCGTCCATTAAAAAAAATTCATGCGATTTTTATTTACGGTGCGACGCGTAACTTTCACGAGGTCGAAAGGATTTTCAATGAATGTTTTCCGAATCGTCCTATCTGAAAAAAATATTTGAGGGAACTTGTATTCAAATTCACAACTACCAGTAGTGTACATAACAAAAAGCCTCCAGGCCAGTCATCTGTCGATTCCGAAAAAACAGCAAGTGCAAATAATTGGTGAGATGGTAGTATATCCTGAACAGTCCACTTATTCCGTCGGGAATGTTTTTGAAGTGTCTCCTTCTACTGTATGGTGACTTTCGAATCCATCCATCCATACAAAATCAAAATGTTACACCAATTAACTGAAGATGACCCTAACTGAAGATGACCTTGATTGAAAAATACAATATTTGTTTTAGTGACGAATGTACATTTTTTAAACTGCAATGTTCACAGACAAAATTGCCGTTATTATAGTGACACTAACTCTCAAGTTTTCTGGGAAACACATACCCAATATCCAGAAAAAATTACCGTTTGGGCTGGAATTTTGGAAACCATACCGTAGGACCTCTATTTATTGATCAGAATTTAACAGAGGAACTGTATTTATATATGAAGGAAACTATTATTGACCCACTCTTCATTGAAATCGTCAAAGCGAATGTTAATGAATTCGATATGGATGTATTTCATCAGTTTGGGCTTCCATTGTTGCTTGTATGGTATTTCTGCGTAATTTTATGTTTCATAAAATTGGTATTTTTTTGTTAATTTTTTAATTTTTCACAGATCCTTTCAGGGATTTCTAATGAATTTAAATTCATTTCAGATTTTATCGATATCGAGATTGCTGAGATATCTTCTGAGAAGTTTTCTGTAATATTTCACGATTCGAATTAGAAGTGAAACGCATCACTCAATAGTATTTTTTCGAAACAAACTGCAAATAATATTTTTCTTGTCATTGATGGTTACTGTCACAGTATTTGAAACTTAACTCAATCCAAAAAAAAAATATTTCCAATGGAAACTATTGGTTTCATGCTAGAGGTATCTTTCCATTCAGAAACTGTCAAGAAAGTAAATTAGTTGACGAGGAACACTGTAGATGAAAATATTCGATTACATACATACAACGAGAACCCATTATTAAACGTTTTAAAATACACACCAAACCGAAAAATGTTCAAATATTGGAATAGACTGCAATATTTTGAAATTATCGGATCCAGGCCGAATACATACGCTGTCTGTTCAGGAATGAAAGTGAATTTTCTTTTTTCTCAGGAAATATTTGTTTATTCATCAATATTTATGTTGTACCCTTCAAAGTAGTCCCCCTCAGATATGGAACAGATTTTTTTTCCAATCTTTGAAGCAGTTTTGATATGCACTCTTATTATGTCCTTGAACTAAGCGATTTGGTTTTAATCTCCTCAATCGCATGAATCTTTTCGATTTTGATACCAGGAATACAGTGACTGATGCATGATTACAGTATTGTTTTCGACCAAAAAATTACTAACACACAATGATAAGTTACCAGATACTTCAAAATAATACTTCTTATTGATTGAACGATTATGTGGTAAAAACTTCTGATATACTACGCCATGAAAGTCGAAGCAAACAGTGAGCAAAACTTTGACATTTGATCGAACTTGGCGTGCTTTTTTACTAGATCGTCTTTGACATCATTCAACAATTTATGAGTGTTCCTCATGCGACGGTTTTGTAGTGAAAATTTTGCAATTTTGCAACCAACTTCGCCGCAACACGCTTCATTCACATCTTCTCGACCTCTGTGAAGAACTTGTTCCACTTTTAAACATTTTCATGAGTCAGAGTACAGGCGCAGTATGCTACTGTCAACATCTCGAGTGTGTCTGAATAGTTTTTTATATTTGTCACACAGCATTTGATGCAAATTCCTTGATCCATTTTTTTGATTATAGAAAATCGCCGAACACGCAAAACACTTGCATGCCCCTCACCAACAAACTAAAGATGTTTAACCGCTGACGAGCTCAAATTCTTTATTGAAAGTTAAATAATCCTCTTTGAATCCTCCATGAACTGAGCTTTACAGTGAAGTTTTGTGACGTTGCTGTTCGTAATAAAAAATGTCACCTTTCCCGAACTAAATGAATCTCAAAATAATGCTTTGCTTCCTTCCTTATAAATTCCTACATAAGGATAAAGTTATTCACTTGGTGTCTTCATTTATCGTTTTCAAGAGTCGGTTGTTTCCTTTTAAAAGAATCTTTGATCTCACGTGAACAACGAACCTTTCATTTCCACATTTACGTTGCCATTATAGCAAATGCTTGAGGGAGCTTCGTATAATTTAATTGGGACAAAACGCTTAAAAAATATAAAAACTACTTTTTCCTTGTATTATAAATTCATGAAAAAGACAATTGTGTCTTTACTCTTTTATGAATGTAACTGCAATAATCAAAAGAGAGATCAAAGGCTGTGTTTGAAAGATGTTTTGTAGCTATTTGTCTCGTTCATTCAATATTCTTGGAAAACTACCACCTATTCTCATAATGAATACATTAACTGAATATAACCAGATAATAATGGCGATGAAATCAATAGCAGCTGATTCTCAGCTGAAACGCCTGGAAATAAATTTGGATTGTGTACGCAAGAAGTATATTTTCAAAATAGACATCGTCAACAGTGAATAATTGGCAAAAAATGTTTCTAAATGAGATAACAATAATGTATACAGGGCTTTTCATGATGAGCTTTAATTAGCCGTTTCTGGCAAAATATTCAACGGATCAACCTGAAAATTCCACAGTATGCATAAGTCGATATGACCTACAGGCCTAAAATATTTTAGACGAAGCGGCGTTATCGCTTCTTCTATAAATTAGCGGCTTCTTTGATTTTTCAAATGGAACACCCCGTATATAATATCATATTATGATGCATTGTCACTTTGTCAACAAATTCATATACTATTTCCCTATACCTATCTATTACCGTTTAGAATATACAAATTAATTTCGATATTTTTCTTACCAAACATGAACTTTTATAAATGCTGATAATCTTGAACTCTATCGCACTAAAACGATAAAATTTGAAATTGAGTGGAGTGATACTATGAGGATCTTCACTCCGAGTCATATTTTCATTTGCCTCATACAGGATTTCGAAACAATGCAGATACTTTGATCTCATGAAAAAATAGGTGGAACTCAATTTTTTCAAATAGAACACCCTGTATATTTCAACATTTTTGGGCTCAACATGCAATTTTAGATCAACTTTGTTCAGATAATACTATTTCTATTTTGAACCCTTTTCGAGATAAACTGTTTCAAACGGAAACTGACGTGGTTTTCTTGCTCGTTTTTTTGAATTCATCACTTATTTTGGATATTCAACATGTTTATATACTTAGTAATATTTCTTTTTGATCCACTTTTTTAACTGTCTCTGATCAGTCTATTCGAAATTGGTATATACCTACCTTAGAAAAAGTTACAATTTGTATACATTGAGGTCTCTAACGTACAACAATACACATTAATATTTTTTAATAGTGTGCTTTGGAAAAATAAATAAACCAATTATTCAACGTCAGACTTTCATTGTTGGTTTTGACTGATTGTGATAGCTACCAATTATAATAGAATAATGTCAAGATTAGGTTACAGTAATGAAAATTTCTTGAATTCATTAATAATTTATGATGAGTGCAATAGAATTGCAAGTAGAACATGCCGAGTGTTTCATGAAGGATATCCACAACTTCCAAAGCCGAATAATAAT
>WOGN01008357.1:0-11347 GCA_015342105.1 Leptinotarsa texana
AAAGGAAGGAAGTAATCAATTTGAAAATGAGTAACTCTATACATGGATGTGTAGATCATGCAATGAACTAACTTTCAGACACGAACTTGAAAAAAGTTCTTCTGAAACAGCTACTTTAATATAAACATTGAATTACACGAAATAAAAATTCTTTCGAAACAAATACTTTTATATGAACACTTAATTATACAGAAAACACATTTTTCTTCTCAGTTTGTATCCCAAAAATTCGTTATGAACTTAAATCATATATCGTTCACAGGGTTTCTACTAGTGAGCATGACAGTGTTCCATGTAGGTGATTTTTTTATATTCATTTATTGGTAGGAGATCATGATGAAAAGAGAAATGAAAATTTCTATGTTTTTTACCACTTTCATTTGTAACTAACGTTACTGCAGTTTCGTCCTATATAGACATTTTCAAACTTAATACAATAAACTGGGAATGAATCATTTCATTCGCTAATATATACCATTCAGGTACTTGACTGAGTACCTGATTTGGATCTGGTGCAAGTGTTTTCAGTCGCAGATACAGGACAGAGATATCAACCTACCTAGGGACCAAACTCACACAGAAGTCGATATTCTCAGACAGTCAAGAGGCGTTGGAAGATCTAGACTCATACAGAACAATGTCTAAACTGGTAGCAAATTTCCAAAAACGACTCTCCTCGAATTGTTTCTGAAACGGATTCCAGACCATACTGGCTTGGAAGGCAATGAGGCTGCTCACTCTCTTGAAAAGAAGGATGCTGCAAATATCTCTATCGGACCAGAATCTGGCATTGGCATCGCTTTGCCAAACGAACATTGAACACTTGGATGTTGAGTAGATTTATGGACTTCTGGCAAAATCTTCCAGGATTGGCTCACTCCAAGGCGTTAATTCACTCTTCGAAGCTTGAACCCAAACAGTTTTTATACTACACTAGGGATGAACTACGACGAATTGGGCGCTCGGAATACCAATTTGGTGAAAAAATGCAGGATTCCGATTCCATATTTGTAGGTGTATTTGTTGTTCGAAGTCGAAGGTGCAAAAAAAAAATCCTGTGAAACATTATGATAAAATAATTATTGTTGTGTTTATTTTTGAAATTATCTACTAAACATTATGAATTGAGTGCATGCAGTTGGAATTGTTTGTTTCCTCAATTATTGTCTACCGAATGATTCATGAATAAAAAATGAAAATGCATATTCAAATCCCATTATAGTCACGCATTATCTAAAACTGAACTATACATTGAATATTCAACTCTTATCAATAATGCATCCAAGGAAATCATATATTGATATCGTATAATGGCGGTTGTTATGTGTTCGATAATGACATTCGAGTGAAAATGTATTTCAATTGAATAATATTTCTCCTTCTGTATTGATTGTTCAATAAAATTGTCAAGAATCAGTCGATATGTGTACCACGGAATATCTTCTATAAAACAAAAACCAATATTTGACAAAATAATTCAATATACGAATGTAATGTGTTATATTGACTTCGTGAATTTGTGTTGTTTCTGCAACAAAGAGTTGCCTAACCTTGCACATGGCTATACCGTACTGATAATAGCTAATGAACTAGAAACACGTGTCTGCGCTTTGCATATTATTTTAATTGCTATGTCCATGAGTTTAACCTGCTTTTGATTTGTTCATTTGTCCATTCAGAACTATTAAACTCTTCGGCTAAATTATTACTATGTCTTGATTTTATTTGAAAAATAATAACATTGAAAAACCCCTTTCGTGGCGTTTTCAGTACATCCATTCGGGACAATCGGCAAAATGATTTTTTTCAACGTACACCATTTTTTAAAATGAGCATGTACAGATATTTTAAATTAACTACCTAGCGACCCAATCTATCTTCGTATGTCTTAGAAGAAGTAAGGGCTGGAAGTTTCGCTACCCAGAATGTTCTAGAACAGTCGAGTGCTTCGGGAACATTTAAAAGCATTTCACAACTTTTCAGAACATCCCAGAATATCCTGGAACTTTCTGTTCTATTCTGTTCTGAAAAAGTCTGAAAGTCCGATAAGATCTTGGACATTCCAGGTCATTGTGGAACGATAAAGGAAGTTATTAGGTATCAGTCAAATGATCAGTTTTATTTTAATAACTGTTTGAAATCTGTTTTTCCGACGACAAATGTCAAAAATCGAAATTTGTGCGAGCTAAGGACCAACTAGTTCTCACCTTTCAACGTGTGATTCCTAACACGAGTTTTACGATAGAAAGTTAAAACCGATCGTCCGGCTTTGCGGCTTGAACCACCGGTTCACACAGCGGTCAACCCACCAGGCTACCGTCCCACCATTTTCTGGGACACATTACAAGCATAAATCGTCAAAAAAACACGAGAGTAACAGTTAGCAATGAGCATGGATCGGTTAATAGATTATTAGTAAAAATTATAATGAGCAGATCTTACAATAAATCAGTGAAGAAAAGCAAAATACAATATGGGGAGTTATGAAACCTTTAATACATACAGTCACCTAACTAATGTGAAATAACACTAACGAAAATAAGTATTGGTTTGTTAAGGATTGATTTTCATTCGCAAATGCCCAAATTGAAGGGAACAATATAGAGTGATTGAAAAATAATGAATATTTTTCAATAATCTCAAGATAACTTTTTTGAAGTACTTGAAAAGATCCTATATTTATATTTTTTTGAAAGCTTCGATACTAAGCGAGTTCTGATGAGAATAATGCCTTTTATTCATGGGAACTGACAAACTATACATGATATGCAAAATATAGTTATAATGTGTACTCATCAGTGCTGCAATAACAAAAATGTTTTTTTTAATTCGAGCTTATTTTTTTTCTAAAATAAGCACGTCAAATTTCTAGAGCATTTTTATAGTATTTGAATAAAGTTATTTGCCAAGTGTTAATGATCATTTTCATTAGGGGTGGTAACTCCGGAGGATTTTTACATTTTTTTCATTGTCGAAAAATAGCAACCAGAATTATTTTTGTCATAACATGCCTAATTTTGGTACGAAAGACTTTGAAAGAGAATGAGAATACTTCATTTTTTGGTTACTTTCCACTGAAACTTTCCATTTGACGTTTGACGAAATATTATAAATTTTGGAAAAGGTTATATTGGTTCCACAGGCATTTTCTCAATTTTTCAGGCTAAAGTTCTAAAGAAAATAATTTTTTTCGATAAAATGCATGCTGGTTTTATTTGAAAATCTGTCTGAAAACTTGGATTTATCGATCAAAAAGGAATCCATAACTATTTCTTGACAACATTTTTCGAATGATAAAGTATACAGGGTGTTAATAAGGTATGTTCATAAATTTACCAGGTAATTTTGAGACGAAATGTTCATATTAACATGGGTCCGCAGAAATAATAAAAATTGCAAAAAAAAACAGTGGAGTACATTTTTGAATTCAAATCCCTCTAAAGACGACACTGGAATAAATTGTATCACGTTTGGACTAAATTAGCTCCTTAATGTTATAAATGACATTGTCCAATTACAATGAAATTAGGTTAACAATATTTACGATATTTACGAATAACTTTTTTTTAATTTTCATTTTAACATCCTTCATCTTTAGAATGAAGGATTTGCGGATCCATGTTTATATGAATATTTCGTCTTAAAATCACCTAAACATCTGTTGAATTCATGTTACATACTCAATTAACACCCTATATATACGATATGTTATTGAAGTACTCTTTCATACATTTAAAGAACATCAACGCGATGACTAGACAGTCAACTGGAAAATTTGACAAATATAAGTGTTTTGCTAAAATATCACGATTCATACATCATTTTGAAAAGATTCTTCAATACGGCTCAACATCATTTTTGTTCAATATGAGAAATAGAAGTTGGTTTTGAGTTTCAGTTATCCACCATTGATTTAACTCGATTCGTGAACAGCGAAACATGTTTGAATATTATATTCAAACGAACCAGTGTCGTCGTTTCATTCAGGAGTTGGAACTTAGCCCCCTTACCTTTTTGGCGGATTTTGGTCTTGGAAGGACCAATGATATTCAAACGAAGTTAGGGTTATTTAGAAGAATAGTTCCAGTAGAAAATTCTTACTGTTGAGCAATTGAGCGAATACGAAAACTAACGGATATCAACGGTATTTATCAGATAAAATATTGAATCTTCACATGAATAATGTAAACACAACTTCGTGAATATTATCCTATGAAACGCTACGATAATAATTTATATATTCCACGTCATAGGTAAACAAAATCCGAAGTATCAACATGAATGTGTGCGATATGCATGAGAACATTGAAAATCGAAACAACGTACACATAATGTGTTGACAAGACAGATGAGGTTTCCGAGAAATTCATAACAGACCTTCGTATTTTGAAATTAGTTGAAAATCAATAGATATTTCCCTCCCGTTCGGGAAATTGGGTCTATTGGAAATAGTAAAAGTTGTATCAGCCCAATATTATTTCATGAGATAATGGTATACTATAAAACGATTAAGGCTTGTGATGATATATTCATTTCAAAAATCAAATGTTATTTTGTTGAGTTTTTTTAAATATTCCCAAAGATCAAAAGAAGTGATACAGTTGTAACTGATCACCAGAATATTTGAATTGGAATGGATACAATGACGCAGAGGTGAAAATGAATACAATTAGTTCAAGCAATAACTGGAAACAACATGTTGAAACAATAAATGAAAAGATCAATACAACGATGGATGTGGGAAAACACTATTAGGTTCTTTTGATTGCATTCCGGGTTTTGCCGTAGTCTTCTTTGGTTATAACCTCCAAATGTTTCAACTGCATCTGCGGCAGTCATCTACATCTATTATTGAGTCGTATCAAAATTTTGTCCGTTTTGATATCATATATTTTTGTAGATATTTTTGTAGATATTTATCTCAATGAATATTCATTCAATTAAGTGGTGGTATATAGCAATCAATAAAGATCTTGGTACTCTATACTTGACGTTAGTTTGCGAATTTCGTTCCGGGGATTTCAGCCTCAAAGATGGACCCCAAAGTGGATCGAATCGTCATGCATCATTAAAAATGGATACTCTTCGGCAACATGAGACGTTCAAGATAGTGGACACCGAAGAGCCACCACAGCAGAGTCCTATTATGAGGAAATCGAAGAAATGTATCGAAAATTGCGTCAGCAGCAGCCGATACTAGTCAACAAAAGAGGTCCGATCGTGCTATATAGCAAGATCCCTCAGAACGTTTCAGAAACGACCGTCCGAAAATTGAACGAATTCACTTTGAGCACTCCAAAAACTTCATCACTAGTATAGCCTTCGCCAATTAGGACCAAGCAGAAACGGCCTTCATCTGCTTAATTGTATTCCGAGCACAAAGTTTTTATACGACGGGGTTAATTGACTTGTATTACTTTGGCGAAATTGCAATGATTCGAATGACGCTTATTTTGATTGAATTGAATAAGCATTCAACAGTTCGAAGTAGACTCATAAAAACGGAAAAAGCTTTCAAAACCACCTAATATAACTTCAAAAAAGCTGCAATATACTTACTTCCTGTGTATTTTCTATAATGTCCAATTTGGTACTGAAGAGCCTTAAGGCAAGTGTAGCGAAACATCGATGTATACCAGTGAGGATGACAGTGTTCCGTGTAAGTGCAATTTGTTACCATTCATTTAAAGTAGAACTTCTGTGAATGATATCTGATTTCATTCCATAACGAATGTTTGGAATACAAATTGAGTAGAGAAAAGTATCTGCTGTATAATTCAGTATTGATATAAAAGTATTTGTTTCGGAAGAATTGTTTTCTTTCGTGTAATTCATTGTTTATATGAAAGTAGCCGTTTCAGTAGGACTTTTTTCAGTTTGTGTCTGAAAGTTACTTCTTTGCATGATGTACATAACCATGTATAGAGTTACATATTTTCAAGTTGATTACTTGCTTCCTTTCTTTGGAAGATTCCCTCATCTTTTTTTGTATCAAGGTGGAGTAGTAAAAAGCCAAAAACTTACTTTCGGTTCATAGAAAAATATACTCTACTTTACCTCCACGGAGAGATTGATGACATCCATGAATTGTTGTAGGTATTCAAACATTTGCCAGTATATTGGTTTACAGTGGTGCATTGGTGCATTGTCCATTGTGAGTGATTCTATTGTGATTTGAAAGTGGAAAGAGGTTATAACGAAAAGTTTCTAAACTGTATGCTATATACTGAAGTACTTTTTGAACACGTTGGTTTTTCTTCATTCAGAATTTTTTTGTGTGAAGAAAATTCAAGCATTGCGTTAATTTCAGATGTACAGTTTTTTGTAGTATGAGAAAAGACAAATCCCAGAAGGGATCGAAGGTTGCTGATGAGTGCTAACAGTGTATGTTTACTTCAATGTAGATTTCACTTCAGCGAAGAAATTGTCAATGAACTTGAGGTTGTCCATCCTCTAATATCTCAACCAGTGTGCTCACGTTTTTTATCAATAATTCAATTGGTCAACCTCACTCAAGAAAAATTCATATTTCTCAGTGATTCTACGAACGTCATCATGTAAATCAAACATAAATCTTCAATCACATTTGTGAAAGTTATGATTAGAACACCCTTCAAACAAGGAAGTATTGGTATTGATGCCATTTATGTAATCAATCTTTTTAAAACAATCCAATAATCATTTGGTGTTCGATAAACATTAGATTACACTGTTAATGAAACACTTATTGTTGAAAATTTTTTATTCATTGAAGCCAAGAGTTTGGTGTGAAGGAAATATACCTGTTATGACGTTTAAAGTTTGAAACAGACTATAACCTGATCAACAATACTGTCATATAAATAATTTTCAATAGGAGAAGCTGCAGATAAATTTTTTCTGTGGAAAATATTTACTTATATTAGACCAACTTTGAAGATGTAAGAAATGTCATCAATATTTTGACAACCAAAAATAGTGCCCAAAATTGATGCAGCATTCTCTCTTCGGATTGCAATGCCTATTCGTTGAATTGAAAATGATCTTACTCATGAATTGCCCATTACCCAATTTTTTCTGCCAGAATCTTCCAGGATTGGCTCACTCCAGGGTGTTTATTCACCCTTCGGAGCTTGATACCAATCAGTTATTGGACTACAGTAGGGATATTCGGCGATGTCTTACATGCCTTCTCACAGGTCACTGTCATTTGAACCATCATATGCAGAGATTCGGAATGTCGGAAGACAGTGTGTGTCACCTCTGTTTGTAAAATTATAAAACATCAGAGAACAAACAGTATCAAATCAAGTTTTCAGAGTTTGGCAGAGCTGTACTCTTAAAGACCACTCATCACTTCGTTAAGTAGCTGGATTTATTTGGTCAAGTGTGAATAGGTGTGAGTCATAAAAAACTCTTACAGGTTACAGTGTAGGGTCAAACAGACCCACTTTCTTTTGACAAAACCTAACCTACTTCAATTAGTTTTTGATAAATATCGCTGAAAAAATCGAAATCAAGAGAATCAAAGCTACTATATGTTTCGATGGTAATTGAATGGAAGATATATTTATCTTTCTGGAAATTGTATTTCTGCTGTTTCATTTTTACAGCATATAAAAATTTTCTAAAAGAACCTCATCAGAATCATGGATTTGTCATTGAAGAAAGTCAGCACCCGTCAGCATAATTAAAACTAACTTTCATATTACATTTCAGTTTTTGATATACTGCAGTTATGATTAAACAACACTTCCAAATGACATTTTTGAAGTAAGTGTTAGGTATCGTCAGTACCGGGCAGACCGGTCCTCAATTGAAGACAAAATGTGAAAAACCAAGAACAGTACTTGATGAAGTTAATTGCGTAAAAGCAAGCGAGACAAAAGTGGAACCACTTATAGATGTGACACCCAAGTTAGCTTGCCAAGTTTTTAATGTTGGCGTTGGTGGTTTGACCAATCAACTGACAACTGCATTAGCACAAATTTGGAGAGCTTTCCTGAAATGCTATCGAAAAACAAATCCACATGTTCCTAGAAATGATATAAAATCAAAAAAGGTTAATGCAGTCAAGCTGCTGGAAAATGATTTCATGAAATTCGAAAGATAACGATCAGTATCTTTCTGATCTGATCATTTCCAATTTAACAAAACACAGAGAGCACTACAGAGAAATCATTAAGATGATGTAACAGCAGTGCCTGTGCAAAAGTAGCGATTCACATTGGATTCGAATCGCTGGAGATTGAATTCATTTAAAAAAACGTTTTCAAGAAGCTTATCCCACAAAACGCAGTTCTATAAATGAGAGAGACTTCAAACAGAAAAGTTCGAGATGTACTGAGTTGAACCTCTGAACGATAAGCAAAAATAGTTCGTCACGTATTCCCATAACACTCTTGGTGGAATCAAATGTGCCACGTCACTTGAAAACTTTTCGTGAAAGTATCTATAGAAGAGAGACAAATCCCTAACCTTTTTTTATCTTTCAGACTAACGAGGTTGCAAGTGATGGTCGCGACTCCAATCAGGCGAAAGGCTCTTTTCTCTATGGAATCCAGCAACTTCAGGGTATGTTCAAGGGCGGAGATGCATACATGAGAACAATACTCCAAAGAAGGGGTCTAATCTAATCTTCATGTAGCATTAAAAGTTGCTGAAGTATGTACAGTTTTCTGATTCGGAACAGTGTTCTAAGCTTTTGAGAAGCACACCGAAGGATATAATTTCATACGTTATTGAAAATACATAATTTGTTCATGGTATGCTGTTTCCGAGAGGACATTTAGCCACAATAATTTACTTATAATTGTCAATTCAATTGTGATTAGTTTTATTCAAATGGGTTTAATCTCATCACGCAATACGATGGAATAATATTTGTTTATCACCCTTTCTACATATTCAAATTGAAATAATTTCAAATGAAGTATTTGTTTTACATCTAATATATTGCCAAGATTGTAAAGGTCATCTAATGGGTAGGTTTTGGTTTTCTGAATGTTATTTTCAAAATCCATTTTTGAATTATTTCCACATTCTTTATAATGTTATTATATGCCCCTCCCCAAGCTATTATTTCATATCTCAATTGGGATTCCACTAATGCGCAATACAGCATTAAGAGATGTTTTTCTTCAAAAATGTTTCTTAAATATTTGAATTTATACATAGTTCCATTTTAAATTATTGGGGTTGAAGACTGGGTAAGTTTTTGTTATTCACTGAAAAGGCTAAATATTTTGTTTTAGAAAAATTTATAGTCAATAGTTCGAAATTGAGCCAGTCAATAATTGTTTAAAGTCATCTTGTGCTTTAGTGATGAGCGAGTTCCAGTTTTCGGCTTCATAAAATCTGCTGTGTCGTCTGCATAGATTATGATTGTTCCATCAGTGTGGAGATTAAACAGGTTATTGGTGCTTTGAGGTACCCCAAATTTTATTACTTCATATTTACTTAAAGCATTACCTACTTTGACACACTGCTTTCTCTCACTCAAGTGACTGTTTTTGAGGGTTCAACACGTTCCACGAATACCTTAAATCTTCCAGAGCGTTCAGGAGTTTATTATGACTGACAGTGTCGAACGCCTTGGCCAGATCAACGAATATGCAGAGGCACGGTGTACTACTATCAAAGGATTTAAAAACTTGTGTAGTTAATTCCTTTATCGCATCCTGTGTTGACATTGCCTCTCTAAATCCAAACTGTCTAGATGAGAGGAGATTATATTTCTCAATGATTTTATTTTTTTTAAACCCATACTAGTCATTCGAAAGTTTAAGTATTGTGAGTATATTGAAGTCAGTGGCAAAATTCTCTTGCAGAAAGGTATAATTTCCAAAACTGAAAGGCCGTTGAGTTATTTTTATAAATATGCATAGAAATGAAAATAGTGAATTTATTTTATGTGATATTTCCATACTGTAGGAAATTTCATCGGTATGTCTATGAGAAAAATTTCTGTGAAATGTGAGAATCTACTGAAGAAACACATCCAGATCCTTATATTACTTTAGTGAAATTTCATTTCCACCAAATTGAGAGGCGTTCGTGTTCGAATATGATAAGAATGATTATAGTACCTCAGCTGAACTCGAAGCTTCCTCTCCTATTTTCATTTGAATGCGCAATCAGTCCCGAGAACATCATACCTGACTGACTCCTTAAAACAATGGGCACAGTTTCCCAGCCCTTCCTCACCATCCTACTTCCTTTTCAACCGTAAAACAATTAACGAAAGACAACTAATGAGCAGCAGTTCGTGGTTCTATAAATGTTAAACGGGCGAAAAACATGGGTGCGGCATTCTCCAGAAACACTTCTTTTGATAAATGGTTCCAATGACGGCTTTCAGCCCAGGACACATGTGTCTCATAGGCGACTAACTCGGGTAATTTGAGATAAGTAAATGGTTCGGTTCCAAAATAGAAGGCGCCTACTTATAATTATCCTCTCAGAGTATCCATTAGGGCTTTATCGCACCGATGAGATACGGAAATTTTGAGAAGTGATTGGGTTAAATCGCCATGTGTGTTGGATTTTGTTTCTAGTTAAGTGCTGGGAGACTTGATAAGGGCTCTTTGTATGGAAATGAAAAACACGATACGGTTTCCTGTTGCATATTTAATTCATTGCCACATCGAGATAAACACTCACATTACTTACCGTATGATATTTCAAGATTCGTGATCGGTCACGTTATATTGCACCTTATCGAAACCTCTAAAAAGTAGTACTATTGTTCCGATACCCAAAATGCCTCATACTGTTGAAACTAAAGAATTCAGGCCAATTAACACTTTATATTCGATTGAGAAGGTACAAGAAACAGCCACTTATAATCAATTAATTGAATACGCTGAAAAAATTTTGATCAACATTTTGATCAACAACCAATCGGGATTTTCTCCAAATGCACCCATGTGAGTCATTAATACAACTATATCTAAGTAGATTCAAAACTGAACTTGATAATAAGTTTGTTGTGGCCGTGTTCCTTGACCTCAAGAGAGCATTTGAGACTATTATTAGGTCTATACTACTAGCTAAATCTACTATATAAAAATGGATGTTTGTTGGTTGGTTGATACATCGCTCAACCGATCGTGATGAAACTTGACATGTATAAGTAAATTTTCATAGAGAGGTTTATCAATTTTTATGTAACTCGCCACTAGATGGCGCTGTAGAATAATTTTTCGAAAGCACTATTCTATAACGCTGCGCACGCCTGAGTTCGTTGATTCTGATTCTGTCAAAACATTGGAACAGCAGCGATACAGCAATATAGTACTAGTATAATATAAATTGATTTGAAATCCCTGAAAAAAAGATCAACCGAAAATAACAATTTTATTAAACA
>WOGN01008358.1:0-11347 GCA_015342105.1 Leptinotarsa texana
GTTAACACATTGTGCAGATAAACGTGTGTAAATAAATTAGTTACGGAAATATTGTAAAAATAAATCAGTTTAAGACAGTTAGTGCATTAATTCGTTACAATAATATAAATTGCGTTGAAAACCCTGAAAAACCAATTAGAAAATTAATACCTCTACCACCTCTACCACCTCTAGAGGTGAAACCTCTTATCAAGGGGTAACGACTAATTTCCGCCAAATGATCATCTCCCGCTGAAATCTAATGAAGCCGAGAAAGTGAATGGGGGATAGGTGAAAACACTCGAGCGACCATATAAATAGTCAGATCTCGGAGGAATAAGTCCAGTGATCACCAGAAGACGATTGTGGATAGCAACAATTGAAACATCGTGACATAACTTGGTTTGAAATCTTTCAATTTTTTTTATTTGTTTTCATTTTTTTAATAATTTTCAATCTTTATTTTTCAGCTTTTATTATTATTTCAATTTGATTTGTTTGGTGTGGATTGTATGTTAATTCTTTGTAATTTCAGTTTTTGTTTAGTAAAATTGTTATTTTCAGTTTATCTTATCAATTTTCTATTAGTTTTTTCAGGGTTTTCAAATCAATTTATATCAGTTAGACAATGGAAGTCCAGACTAATGAAATACACCACGAAACATTGTCAACCACCTTCAAACAATCGAATTTCCTTGTTGAGGATAGGAATTTATTGGTCCGCACATGAACATTAATAACATCCAACTTTTAATATAACTATAACAGCTTTTACTTCGAGTAATGTTCAAGAGAAATTCAGTATTTGTGAGAATACTGAATTATTTCCTGAAACTTGTATTACTAGCAAAATGCTTCGCCTTCTGCCGAATCATAAATAATCGTGAACTCCGCGTATTGAAAGTCCATGTAGACAATAAACTGAGAAATAATTGCTATGAATTGAGATTTACGGGAAATCACTGCGACAAGAAAGTTCTGTTGAATTTAGACTATGCAACTATACCTACATTGTCATATCAGATATGAAATTTTGTGAGTGCTCTTGGAATTATTGTTCAGATATGCTGGAGATAGACATGTGGAGACAAAAAATATGTTCAGAAAATAACAGAATTTTTGAAACTTCAGAGGTAAATTTTTTAAAATTATGTTGATTCGCATACTTCTGAACTATGATACAATTTCCAGCTGTATTCAATATTTACTTTGTAGGTGGCAGTCGTTGAGGTTAGACCTGTTTTAAACTACTTGACAATTTTCGTTTGTTGGAATAAATTAATCAAAGAATTTTTATAAAATTTTGCATGGAAATGAAATAAAGGGCAATGGGCAAAGGCAACAAAGGTCAATGGTGTATCTGTTATGAGTGAAACAAAAGTTTACGAGTGGTATAAACGTTTTTAAACAGGCCGCGAAAAAGTTGATGACGAATGCCCTGCACGCCCCAGTTCATTAACAACCGATGAAAACGTGGAAAAAGTAAATGAAATGGTTATGGACAATCACTGAATGACAATCAGCGAAATTGCTGATGATGTTGGTTGACCTAAGCAATGACATTTTTTAAAATGTTCTGCGTATAAAAATATGTTCCAAAATTGTTAGCTTTCGAATAGAAACAGCGCTAAATGAAATGCAGAATTACTGGGTTTAATGAACCCAGTAATTCTGCCACGAGGTCAAACGGCCTAACAACAATTTTAAAAATGATATCACACTTACTTTTTTTTGTCGTAATTTTATGGCAAGTTTCAGTCTATTTAGGTGCATTCGATCTCCGTGTTCGAAGGCTGGTCCACTCGGATCATGATTCAAGAGAACCTCCAATTCATATGAGCTACGAGTGTGGTCCAAAAGAGCCGTGGCAAAATCCTGACACTGCTTCCGTAGTTCTTGATACTCGCTTTTGAACTCGTGCTCCATGAAACTCAACCTGAAAATAATTCAATTTAATGCCTACATGAAAAAATTGAGGATAATTAAATTCACTGCTCGTATGGAATATAAATAGGGGACGTAAGTGGTTAGGTACTTTGGTTCAACTGTTGACACGAAAGTATCAGTAGAAACTGTGCTGATCTTATAAGCATGTAGTTAGAACTATTTTCGTCATTGTTATTGGTGAAAGTTTTGGTGATTTCCATGCAATAATTATGACGCACATTACAGTCTAAAATGTCGTTCAGAAATTAGGTGTTTTTGTCTATTGCTTCAGAAAATACCTAGCACCGTTCAAAGTCTTCTAATTATCCTATTTGGATGAGTCATTAGCATTTCAAATTTCAGTTTATTATCTAATATAACTTTCTAATTATTTGTTTGATTCACTAGTGTTTACTCCTAGTTATCTATAGTTATATCTATTTCATCATGTATTATATTATTTCTCTTTGATTCACTTGTGTTGATTTTAAAATAATGATGTGAAGCCGTTTTAATGAAGTTATTCAATATAAACGTATCGGCTGTTTCATTATCAGTTGATCCTAAACTACGATAATTCTGCGTATCATCAGCATAACCGTGAATTGAGCAATGATTTCGTAATGGCATATACAAGATAAAACAAAGTGGGTCAAGAATTGATCCTTGTGGTATACCTGATCCCGGATTCTCATAGCTATAGAGCATATGTTGTCAATACATATCGTTCATTTCCTGTCCAATAGGTTGATATCGAATAACTTCATTGCATTGCAATATGATGTGAAATAGCGAATAACAATGAACGGTTCAATGACCTAATGATATCATTCACTAAATGAAGAATAGCAGTGATACAACTACAACTTTCCGGATTGAATTTCAGGAAATAATGAATAGTTATTGAGATGGTCTTTTAATTGATATACTATAGCTCTTTCAAAAAATGTTGAGGATCCTTCAAACATTCCAAAAATGCGACACTGATCACTAAAAAAAGACCTATTTCAATTATAGATAGACCAAAAAAAGTATTATTGTGGAAACATTATTCGACCTTCCTGTATAAGTAGGCCTGCCTGTGTGAGTATGACTTCATTTGATTTTATGTCAGTCAGTTTCAGACCAGATCCAGAGAAATGATCATGTTAGTTGGATACAAGCGTTACAATTGATCAAATTTTATATAGTATTGAATAAAGTCATTGATCAACCTAACATGTCTTCAGTTTCATAGAAGCCACGCTCATAACAATATTTTTCAACTTACCTTCGCAATTCCCATGAGAGTTCGAATGCGGTGAGAATGGGATCTTTGGAAGAAAGAGCAATCAGAGATGGTGATGCAAGTGCCCGATATGCATTTATTCGGCTCCTGGAGTGACGAAGAGAGTCTTCCATTCTGGAGGTAACACATTCATCGCATCCGCATCTGAAATGAAAGTCTGAGTTACTGTCTAACGAATTCCAAAAATTCACACCTTTCGAAAATTCTCAAAGAAAAAAATATTTCTTTTTACAATTTACAGAAGCCTTAACTATACTTGTTCCGGCTATTAAATAACGAGACTAGTTACGAAAAAGGGTTTTATTATGAAAATTATTCTACATCGAATGCTCCTGTTCAATATACTTCCCTGCCCTCGCCACACACCTTTCCATACGTTTTTTCCATCGATGGAAGCAATGCTGGAAATCATCTTTGGTGAGGGTCTTTAAGAGCTCTGCCGTTTTTTGCTTTACCGCTTCCATCGACTCAAATCGGTTCCCTTCCAAAACAGATTTCATCTTCGGAAACAAAAAAGTCGCACGGTGCCAAATCTGGCGAGTACGGTGTGGGTTCCAGCACTGAAAGTGCGTTTATCGACCATATAATGCTTCACAGATAGCGCGTAATG
This sequence comes from Leptinotarsa texana, assembly GCA_015342105.1. Classification (NCBI taxonomy): domain Eukaryota; kingdom Metazoa; phylum Arthropoda; class Insecta; order Coleoptera; family Chrysomelidae; genus Leptinotarsa; species Leptinotarsa texana. Next base: position 3,804 of record WOGN01008358.1, read on the forward strand.
GGCAGATGCGTTGTCTTGGTGCAAAATTCACAAGTTGTTATTCCATAACTCGGGCTGTTTCTTACGAACACGTTCTCGCAGTGTTGCCAAAACTGACAAATAGTAAGGCTGGTTGACAGTTTTATCCTCTTGAACCCATTCAGTCATCAAAGTACCTTTATTTTCGAAAAAAACGATCAACATTGCCTTGAATTTTGATTTGGACATCCTTGCTTTCTTGATTCTGAGCGATTCAGGCATCTTCCAATGCATCGATTGCCGCTTTGTTTCAACATCGTTTTGAAAAATCCACGTTTCTTCGCAAGTAATAATGTATTTTTTTCAAAAACTACACCTCAACGATTTGATCTTCACAAACTTTATTTGAAAAATATATCACATGTTTCGCTAAGATTAGCTTTTTCAAGTGATATATATTATTCAAATAAAGTTTGTGGAGATCAAATCGTTGAGGTGCAGTTTTTGAAATTACTATGGATATTCATCAAGTAACGGCCGAATCAATCAGAAAAATAATATATTTCATCAGTCAGGGATTTTTTTCTTACAGGTCAAGGAAATCTGAAACCTGCTGACGCAAGAGCTTTTGATCAGGAGTCAGGTTTTTTGACACCAACTTCGCACAGACTTTTGTCATGTGTAATTCCTTGTGTAAGATTTTTCTAACCGTCTCTTCAATGGCGTTCAACGCCTCGTTAATCATCCGAATGCTCATTCGACGATCTGCACGCACCATTTGGTTGATTTTGGTAATCGTTTCCGGAGTTGAAACAGTGACAGGGCGACCAGGGCGCTGAAACCACTTAAAAACACGCACACGAGATAGATAATTGCCCTCATAGGTCTCTTGCAACAATTTATAGCACTCAGTCGCAGTTTTTTTCAATTCAATACGAAATTTGATACGTTGCTCCTGTTTTTCATCACACATGGTTTTCGACACGAGAAAAAAAAACACGTTTTCAAACCGCTATCGCACAAATGTTATAATAGTGACGAAAAGGTATTTTGATACGTGAATACAGAAGATTTTCAGATATGCAGCGCACTACTCGTTTTTTCCCCTCACCTTTAGGACGTCCACTAGGCGAGCAGTCTCGTTATTCAATAGCCGGACCTCGTATGATTTTCTGTTCGGGTAATGGCTTCTAGTTTCGAATGATTTTGTGGAAAATAGAAGAATTTGTTAATGAAATTGCATGATAGTTCGAACAAACATGCATGTTTTTTGAAATTACTGGCATTATAATTGTAAGGGTATCATCAACTAGAAATTCATAGAACGGAAAATATACGAGATCACAATCCTTTGAAATAGAGAGGAAATAATCAATTACAGCTTCAAAATTTACTAACATCAACTTGATATATTCATAAACAATATGTCCTTAGTACATAATAAGGACAACTATTCCCAGATTAGAATCCACAATACGGGAAATTACTTTTCGACAACATCTAGTCAGGCGAATTTTGAAACAGCTCGATATCAACAAGGCGTCTGGTCCTGATGAAGTGCCCGTCATCTTACTTAAAAAGTGCGCAAATGAACTCGCATCACTATTTTGCAGACTTTTCAACCTGTCTTATAACAAAGGGGTTTTTTTCTTCTTGTTGGAAGATTGCTCGCGCTTAGCATTTTCCCAAAAAAGGCAAGAAAATAATTCCAAATAACTATAGACCAGTAGTAGCAATCAGTGCGGAGCGGAGCAACTCATTGGTGTCTTTCATAGGAAAGTGAATTATTATTTCAGAGAAATGAATTATTTTATAGACTCGTTGGACATTTGTCTAGACTTTGCCATAATTTTCTTTGAGAATCAATTCAATATCAAGAATATCAATTAAGTATCGGTCTATTATGAATAAATGTGTTTCAAAAACCTACTTCCGAAACTATCAAGTCTGTAATTTTTTTATAAGGAATGGATTAGTGTTTAAATATTTGAATTTTTTTTGATTATGAAAAATTTTATTGTCAAATCAATCTTCATTCAACTTTCATATTGTTATTATGAGATTTTGTGCAGATTCAGTGAAATTCAAAGATTGTTCTGTATTGTGGAAACCTAACATTAACATATTCAAGCTAATTCCAAAAACACACATCCCTTACGAAACACAGTTCAGTTAAATTAGCTGAAATTATTATCCCACATTATCTCAAAATATCCGTAATGAAAGCAGAACATTTGTGTTTATTATATATTTCTAATATGAATAGCAATATATTGAATAGATGTTTATACCTTCGGGATCAATAATAATATGTCATACTAGTCCGTTTTTGCATTCACAAAAACATCAGTAAATATTTTCTGAAATCAATAAATTAAAGCTGATTTCAATATTTTTCATAATGAATGTCCATAAATCGTCGTTGAGGAACTATGATATTTATTCAAAGATATGATATTCATGAAATCACAAAAAGCGTGATGTGTACAATCGTGCAGGGGGATTTTCCAATACTTGAAGCTGTTCTGATATGCAGTTTTAGGTATTTCCTTGAGCTCTCTCAGCGATTCGGTTTTTATTTCCTCAATCGTTGCAAAACTCTGTCTTTTCTGCAATCTTTGGAACAGGGGGCTAAATCTGGTGAATACGGTGGCTGAGGCATTATGACGGTGTTATTTTTCGACAAAAAATTACGAACAATCTATAACGAGTGAGCAGGTGCATAATCGATGTGCAAAAGCCATGAATTGTTTTTCCATAATACCGGACATTTTCATTAAATTGCTTTTCGCAAGCGGCGCAAGATTCCAACATAATAGTCCATATTGACCATACGACCATGTGTCAAGAACTCCTGATGTACTACGCCACGTAATCAAAGAAAACAGATATTTGATCGAACTCTGCGTGCTTCTTTGGTTTCAGCTCTCCTGGGCCCTTCTATTTGGAATATGAGACTCTGCTTTCGATGTCATAACCATATACCTATGATTCGTCATCAGTTATGACCCTTCGAAGCAAATCTGGATCAACGTTAATGTTATTCAATAATTACTGAGCGATGCTCATACGACGGTTTTTTTGTCACCATTGGTGAGAGGCATGAAAGTTAGAAGCAAAGCATGTTTAGTTTTTTGGCGAGTTAGAATATATCATCTTTTCTAAATAAAGTGACCAAGTGAAATAACAGAGTCATATTCAAGTCACCATAAAGTTTCCTACTAATTACGACGGGCGAAATCAATTTAACCACTTGAGAATTCAGTGGTTGGCAAAGGAATCCTACAAAACCCGCAATCTGTAAACAAAGCCCTATTTCTATGTGACAACGCTTTAATTTGGAGTCCTAATTCGATTGTTGGAAATTACCAGAGTAAACTTCATAATAAAATTGACGATGAAGGCTACATTTTCGACCAATGTTTACTGAAAATGCTTTCGACGAACCCCTCGGTGAGAATTTAGGCCAGTTGCTTCACATTTCACAATGTAATGATGTTACAGTCAATTTTTCATCAAAATTAATTTCATAGGACCTCAAAAAATCATCGTGAATTTTCGTTTAACGAAAACTTGTAATTTAGCAATACCAAGGGAGCAAACACCATTATGAACCACGAGTACGTGAGACGAGTGGTTTTATCTCGATTTCCGGCTACAACTAGTCCTATGGAAAAAAATAATTAAATAATCGAAAAAATGTTCAGAAGCATGTTCAGTTTGAGCATAAATTTGTGCATTTCAAACCATTTTCAAAAACTATACCTCATGATCTGATCTCCACAAACTTTATTGAAACACATGTCATATGTTTCGCTAGCACCGTAGCTTTCACAAGTGATTTAAATCACATTTTTCAATAATTTTTCATCAAGTAACGGTCGAGTCAATCAGAAAATTTCAAACCATGTTCTCGACTGACTGAAACCATGTTTTCAGAACACAATTAAATGATTTAAAAATTGGTGACAATATTTCCTATAAATTACTTTATTAGGGTTAATTTTTGTTATAATTATGTTTATTTACAGTTACATTATTACACTTATTTAATGGTATTCCGCCGTCGATGTGGGAGAAAGACGGTCTTATTCCGTTTTGTTGGGAATTTGAAACAGTGGGAATACAAATGTTTTCAATACTATTTTGAGTACATTCGATGTGTTTCTCATAGATGCCATAAAAATATCTATATAACTTTTGGCCACGATCTAACTTTTCCTACCACCATGACGCTTTAATGCCATTTACGTCACCCCCTCCATCAACTAGGATGGTTGCAGATAATCTTCTGAAGCAGTGTCCAGTATATGTTTGTGGATTTTCCAAATGTAAAAATTTGGCAATTATTTTTGGTTGGTCGCCCAACTTATTAAGTCCAACAACCTGACAAGTACATTTCCCATTTTGAAAATTAAAAAAAGGGCACGACAAGAGTAGAGGTAATCGCATTGCTGACTCTTTAGCCAAGAAAGCGACTGGACTGAGAATTTTAGGATACAGGGGCACCCACGGCCTGATGACTTCGACAATTGCGGAACTAGTCATGCTCAATCCTTAAAGAGATGGGATGAAATTAAAGGATGTAATCTTGCCAGAATCACCTTGGGCGACCCTGGGAAGCTGGCGCCGAAGAAATATCTGGCGATGACCAGGAAAAATCCACGCCTTATAGTAGGATTTCTGACTGGTCACTGTCAACTAAGGAAAAACCTCCATAATATGGGGCTAGTGGACACACCTCTATGCAGGATGTGTGAACAGGAAGATGAGACTGTCAGGCATGTTCTGTGCGAGTGTCCGGAGTTATAGTCAATAAGAGGGTGTGTGTGTTCGGCGAGTCTTAGCCTACACCTGCCAATATAAACGAGATGTCTCCCAGTGACCTGTCTACCTTCCTGGAAAGGACAGGATGGACGATGACCTAGGAGGATAACTCTTCGGGACTCCTCCAACTCCTGTGGGCTTACACTCACTCTAACTAACATTGCTGCAGTTTCGTCCTATATGGATATTTTCAAACTTGAACAATAGATAAACAACTATCGACTATCTCTAGGTTGATGATGTTAGTGCGATGTTGTACACCAACTGACTTTTTATGTCTGCCGTGCGACGCGTAGTCGTTAAAATTTGAGTCAAGAAGTGTTGCTAACCACTAAACAGCATTTCCTTGGCCCGATAGGCTAAAAAATTTGCGAAAAATATCAAATTCTCGCTTATTTCGAAAGCTCCAAATGGGCCAACTGATAACTACGAAAGAGATTCCAAAAGCCCTTTCGATTTCTGAAAACTGATGTCTCCTATCTTGAGGCAAGCCAGTTTGATTTCGGGATCAGCTATCTCAATGGCGAATACACAAGACGAAAGCAGAAATCAAGTTGGACAGATACAAGTACTACGTTCCGTATCGAGACAGGGCGGCTAATAGACCTTCCATGTCTGCCGTGCGGTGCATAGCCGATAAAATTTGAGTTAAGAAGTGTTGCTAATCACTAAATAACATTTTCTTGACCGGATAGGCGAAAAAAATAAATAAATTGCAAAAATTACCAAATTCTGGCTTATTTTAAGAGCCTTCGCCTGTTGTTGATAATCTATCAACTGCTGAAGCTGAAGAATATCTATAGAAGCTTTCTATAGAGAGCTCTAAATGCGCAAACTGAAAACTACGAAAGAGATTCAAAAAGCCCCTTCGATTTCTGGAAACTGCTGAAGGATATCTCTAGAAGCTTTGTATAAAGAGCTCCATATTCAAAAAGCTCTTTTGATTTCTTAAAACTGATGTCTTCTATCTTGAGGCACGCCAGTGTGATTTTGGGATCAGCAATCTCAATGGCGCATACACAAGATGGAAGCAAAAATCAAGTAGGAGAGATAATACGTTCCGTATCGAAGCATAGCCATTAAAATTTGAGTTAAGAAGGGTTGCTAACCACTAAACAGCATTTCCTTGACCGGAGAGGCGAAAAAAATTGCGAAAAATACCAATACAATACAATACTGTTGTTGATAATCTACCACCCGCTAAAGGTTATCTATTGAAGCTTTCTACAGAGAGCTCCAACTGGGCAAACTGATAACTACGAAAGAGATTCAAAAAGTCCTTTCGATTTCTGAAAACTGATGTCTACCATTTCGAGGCACGCCGATATGATTTCTGGATCAGCAATCTCAATGGCGAATACACAAGATGGACGCAAAAATCATGTTGGAGAGATACTACGTTCCGTATCGACAAAGACCGGCTAATATACCTTTTGTGCCTGCCGTACAGCGCATAGTCGTTGAAATTTGAGTCAAGAAGTATTGCTAACGACTGAACAGCATCTCCTTGACCGGCTTGGGATGCTTGTGGGGGATAAAATGTCACAAGTAGGATGAGCGAAAAAAATTACCAGAAATACCAAATTCTCAGTATGCTAATCGAATGGCTTTATACTTACCAGAGCCGACAGATGGTGTCTCTCAGAGGTAGTTTTTGATTTTGTCTCTTCGGCCCCATGTGCTTGTCACTCTCGCGGAATCTGAGGTCATACCTTTTTAGTGCCAGGTGGAGATCACACACCGCTAGGTTAGAATGTGTCCAAATTCTTTCCAACATATTCTTGATGTAGTTTCTCATGAGGATATCTACGTATTGGGAGATCTGAAAGTTCAAGGCCATTCGCAAGCAGACATACGTACACTTTTGGATCTGACGTCTGTATGTTTCTGCACACTGACTTCATGCAGTGGAGGCATACTGGATGATGTGGATTAGATTAGAAGCACTTGCAAGTCCCATGTAACTTCTGCTTCCAATGGTGGGATATAGAGATTGTGTCTAACGGTCTTTGCGAATCCCAACCTGTGTGTTATATGGGACCTGAATGTTAGTATCCTGTCGAAAGTGACTCCCAGATTTCTCGCTTCGTTCGTTCAAAGAATCTCCTAGCCGTTAAAACCACTAGTCCTTTCGGTTTTGCTTTTCTGTTTTGACTGTTTTGATCTTCTAAAATGTCTGCTTGTTGTTGCTGGTTTTTCTGATTAGCTAGTAACTGATGAATCTGGCCAGCAGTGTTGTCCGTTAAAGAGCCAACTCATTGAAGTTGTTCTTTGGCTCATCTGCCGTTTTCACGGAGGATCTGTGAGGTGAAAGAACAGCGCCTTATGGAACTACTACTTTCATGAGTCACCTGGTGAAGAATTTCTGTTCTACTTTGCATACGCATCGATTGATATTTTGAAAATAATCGATTAGTCTTACCATTGGTCCCGTGTAACCACGAATCCGCTGTGTCAGACTTTGTCAAACAACATGGAGATGTCCAGAAATATCACTCCTATGTAATAGGAGTTGTTTTATTGAACTAAATAGGTGTATTTGTTGAATAATTGTTTTTATTTGTAGGTATGAGCCAAATAGTTGAAACAGTGTTGGCTTATTTTTTCTTAAATTTTCCTTCATCTGACAGTCCTTCATGTTGCTCAATAATCACAATTTTCCCAATAGCATCGAAATGAAACTAAATTATAATATTATCTACGAAACTTTCAGTAATACCGCATATTTTGGTTTTCTGGAAATTTGTAAACCAAAACCC
>WOGN01008359.1:0-11347 GCA_015342105.1 Leptinotarsa texana
ACGTGTCGAGGTATAAAAATAACGATTTGGTGTTGGGGAAAAAACTCCAGTAATATTCATTACTACACCAAAGGTTCCAAACAGTACATCATAAATTCAATTCATCAATAAGAGAAAAAGATCTGTTCACTTGCATCTATACAAAATGGTGATTGCTGACTTACTATGTGAGTTTACATCCCAATATCCTGCCAGATATCCAGAAACTTCTGATTTTGTTAAATGGCAATGAAAATCCATTAAAAGAGCTGCATTCGTAGATAGGGATACCAGAAACGGTTGAATTTTGCCCATATTCGAGAATGGTATGCAGTCAATCATGGTATTAGCATCGCTGAAAATATAAAATATGTGATTATGTGGTTGAACCCACTAAGAATTTGGGAAACTTTGACTATAAAAAAATATTTCAATAAAATATCTGATATATAAAGAATAAACTCATATATTTTCGTTACTATAATATTTAAATACCATTAATACAACATAAAATATCTAAACCTGTTTATTTCAATGCTGTTGGCACGATTTTCAAGTTTTTGTTGCAGGATTGGACTGTTCTAAGAGTTACAATAGATTTTGTAACCACTTCATTCCAACAAAAAAAATACAAGTATATGGAATGGAGATGAAAAAATATAAAAAGAATAAATGAGAAAAAGCACCTAAATGAAGAAATTGAATCAGAGAATTTTTTACAGAAAAAACAAAATTACTGAATAATCAAATGCAGCAATTATTTTCTCAAATTCAAATCTGAGTATTTCTTCAAAGTTCCAGGTAATCAACTGTATGTTATTATTAATGAATGATAAATTGAACATTGTCTTAGTGGGGAGAAATTGTTTAAATATCCATTCAAATGATTATATTTGTCATTTAATAATATGGAAGGTAAAGACTTCTTATTTTATATAGAGCAACTGAATATGCAGAATATTGCAAGAGTTTTTGTGCATATAATGTTTGAAGGTGGTTGACAATGTTCAATGGTGCATTTCGATAATTCGGACTTTCATTGCCTAATCCCTTCCTTTCTAATATTATAAATGTTAATGTTTGTTACGGTTTCACGAGAAAACTATTCAACCGATCATCATGAAATTTTGTACATGTGTTCTTGGAGGTATTAGAAGTTACATAGGATACTTTTTATTAAAAAATCCTTTCTGATATTATAAATGCGAATGTAAATTTGTTTGTTACGGTTTCACGCGAAAACTACTCAACTAATCATCATTAAATATTGTACACATGTTCTTGGAGGTATTAAAAGTAACATAGTATACTTTTTATTAAAAAAAATATATTATTTTTGAGATAACATAGTTCTCATATTAATTCATTTCTATTGTACTGACACTTATTTAATGGCATAAATAAGTGTCAGTAAAAGCTAGTATGATATAAAATGATTTGAACTCCCTGAAATAATTAATAAAATTGAAAATATCAGCTGAAAAATAACAATTATATTAAGCGAAAAAACTGAAATTAAAATAAAATAAAATCAACAATTGAAAACTAAACAATTAACAAGAAATGAAAATTAAAAATTGAAAGATTTCAAGCTAAGTTACTTCATGACGTTTCAACTGTTGGTATCCATAATAGTCTTCGGGTGATGACGAAGACAATTTATACTTTTAGGGATTTCAGATCATTTTATATCATATTAGACAATGGAAGTCCGAACTTATGAATTTTTTTGTATGTTTCATTGGCCATTTCAAATGCCTTAATAAGATTTTGGATAAATAAAAAAATTAACAGCTTTCAGATATTTAAAAGCAAGAAAATTTCATGAATTTAAAAATGCGGCAATGATTGAAGAGAGCCTTTTTTTAAAATTTCTATGTTTGTTCATATGAGAAGGTTTCCTATATGAACTGATAGAAAAGTATACGTTTAAAATATTAAGAAGTATTAGTAAATAGGTTAAACCATTATGTTAAATATGAAAGAAAATAAATAAAATATTATCAGTATTTATAAGGGAGATAAATTTTATACATACTGTGTTAGTGTTCTATTCGCTATGGTATTATGTTTCACTACAATCCTTTGGTACATCAAAGAGTTCAACATGTTTTTCTGTAGTATTTGTTCCAGATTCACTACTGATGAAGAAAGCAGCTGTTCATCTGAAAATCACAAATTTATTTTTAATATAACCACTAAGAAAACATGATCAATAGGACAAATAGGGTATACCTACAATTCATAACAAACTAATGTCACTTACTTTCCTTTTCTTGTTTCTCGTCTTCCTCTTTCTTTTTCTTGTACCAAACGTTTTTGTAGGCGTCCAATTTTTTGCCTCTATACTTCACAGAAGCCCAGCCACAACCAGACTTTTTATCAGGATTGATAAATCTTTTACATGCAATCGCCCAGGCGCTTGGAGAGGCGAAAATAATATCTGTTTCCTGACTTCGAATTTTACCGTCTTGAAGCAGGTCTCCTATGAATTTTTGTCCCTGCAAATATAATAGTATTATTACTTTAAACCTAATTAACAAAATATAACTCAAAATTACTCTCAGATAGTTTTATATTGAAAAGTTTTAAAAATAACCAGAAATTTGGAAATTAATAAGCGCCATTTCAAAATTGAAAATACTTTGTATTATGAAGTGAAATTGTTCTGAATTAAAAAAACAGTAAAGTATTCAGTTTGTTTAGAGACTTTTTCAATATCTACTGTACCTCTTTTAGGAGTACTTATACTTATTATATAGTAATATTAATCAATGTAATAATTATAAGTTTTCTATATTTGCTTTCTTACCAAATATTCAATGGTCATAGCCCCAGGTCCGGGTTCTAGAATGCCTGCAGATAGTAAATTTTGCAAGGTAATAGTCCTATTATTAGTTTCTCTTCCAATAACTTGCTTGTTTTGGATTTTGCCATGATCTTCAATATCCTAAAAATATTTTAGATGTTACCTCATTGAAATGTTGCAATATGCTAATTATTATACGAATAAAGCCCAACAATGCAATTTATGAGTTATTTTGTTGAAACAATGAATTGTTTTTCGAAAGATATGGAGAATTATATAAAATATGAATCAAGTATCAGAAAACGAAAAATTTAGAACGATTAATATGTACTAATAATAGTATGTTTTCGAATACAAAATAAATATGAAGAAGATATTTTGTTAGTATTTCATCAAAGTCAATATGGAATGTTTGTATTGGAAAAATAATCCAAGAATATTTTAGGGGCATTATGTATGTCTGATCATATACAATTTACCAAAAAGAGATTACGTGAAACACAAAAATTTTAAATATTTTAAACGATCAAAGTTGCACCTTGAAAAAAGATTACTATTAATTATTGATTTGATTTCTAGTCCTCTTAAAATTCATTCACAAATATTATGAATTGAATATTTATATTACAACTCCAATAATACTCTAGACTCATTTTCACAAGTTTATTTACATTAGTTGACATTTCTATCAAGGAAGAAATTGAAAAATTCATATTCATATTATCGAATGACTGATAATGAACTAGGTTGAATGAATTCATATGATCCATATATACTCTGCAGTCTAATATGAACATGTACGTGTCCTGCTACTGTATTTTCATTAGAATAATAATTTAAAGGGACTCCAATTATCCAAACTCGAGCTACCTGGATAACTTTCAGAAAAAAATATTAAATTTTTCGGACAAAACTATACAAAAAAACGTGTTTCGCAAAGCAAGTTATCGTCGGGAGACAGTATTTTTGTTCTGGTGTGAAAAATTGTTTCTCAATAGATTCTTACCACAATGTTTAAACAGTAATGTTTATTTTGTATACATATACACATGAGTGCAAGCACACTTGAACTTTTTAACTGCAGCAAAATATAACAAAATGCTCAGTTTCTAAGATACTACCCCTTTCTTCGATAAATTTTAATGCCTATTTTTGAATTGCACAAATACTCCTCAACAGGGTCCAGCCATCCATAACTTGAAACTTTTTGGCTAGTGTCTGTTGCAACATATCCACATCAGTATATTGCTGCTCAAAAATCTCGTTCTTTGAATAGAAATAAATAAAGAGGAGTAAGTTTAGGATACCTGGGAGGCCATTGAACAGGGTCATACAAATTTTGCCCATCTACAAGGACACGTTCATCCAGGAAATTATCAAGAATCTGAGTCATATTCCACATATCTTGCACCATTTAGGAAACCATCATAATTCGTGATCCCATTATTCTGCACCTAACTTGAAACTAATCTGGGGAACTCTTGGATGTATTGAAAAATGATTTTACCTCGACCAGTGATGCCGGTATTCTTTGTAATACATGCCACGGAAGTAGCATTAACCAGTCTATAAAATATTAGAATTTTTTTCGCATTTTGAAGAGTTATTGATGAACCAATGCCAGAAAACAAATCTTTCTGGATCTTTTGCCACTAATACCTGAATTGCTTGATATTCATGAAAAACAAGTTTGTGTTATGTGAGAGTTCTTCGCACAGTACCATAAGTTATATAGGAATCCTTAACAAAGTCTCTTATGGAATTCTCGTGATAGGCTTCGAAATAGCCTTACTGAACATGAAATTTATTTAACTCGTATTATAGCAAACATTTTCATTATTTTGAAATTTTCGATACACTTCTGAAAAAACACTGATTCGGGAGAATTCGATCAGGGCTCTTGAAGAATATTTTCTGCTAACGAGATAAGCCTCTATATCATATCACATGTTTCTGCTTGAGAGAGTAGCATGTTATTGACAACTATCAACACAAGAAAAAACATCAAACATTGACATTTTCCAACACTGTCCTGATTTTTTATTTCCTTCCGAGTAGTACAGCTCAGTATAGCATTGAAATATTTTGCCAATAGTTGGCAGTAACATACTTGGGCAGGAAGGGAGGCCCATAAAAGTTTCATTACTTCCAGGAGCGTTGGCATTTTAGCAAAATATTACTACTGTCAAATGAAAACAAGAGGGGTTGATATAATTTATCTCTAATAGTAACACTAGCGATTTTGAGGTATTCTGTCAATGCTCAGCCAATTATTCTTTTATTGAAATATAAACGCTCTTTATTGGTTAATGTTTCATAATTCCCTTATTTTTCACTTTATTAAAAAAATTGTCATACTTTTATAACTGAAATAATATTTTCCACCAGAAAAAATATTACATACAGAATCTTTCATTTCAGAAAGAAAAAAAAACGATGCTCTCAATTGTTTTTTTCATTTCTGCATCTTAATAAGTGTGAAAAGTACTACTAATTTGCCAATTTGACAGATCTTCGTATCTTCAATAATAACAAAGATAGCAATGATGCACACTATTATTGTGTTTATATGTATATTAATGTTAACATTATTATCATTGTTGTATATTAGGATGTATCTTATTTGAATAAAGCATTTTATTTCATTTCAGCTTGTATATTGTTATCATTATTACTGAATATAACTATTCTATTTTTATGAAGCATATGTAATTATCTTTCTTACATTTAACATTTCATTGAGACTTGGTTTTTCCTCGCACAAAAATTCTGAAATTCTTATAGTAATGCAGCTTTGTATTATTTTATATGCATATTCTCTTTTTTATTTAGTTAGGTACATACATGATTTTAGTTGACTTGATTCAATTGCAAACTTTCTGTAATTTTATTAGAAATGGGGGTTTTATTAGGAAATTAATTTTTGAGAATAAATCTTTAGGACTTCTACTCCTCCATCATTTTATAAAAAGTGCTAAATTTCTGAAAAAAGGAAAGTATTTGATTTGGATGATTTTTTTTCTAGTTTGTACCTGAATGAAATTTCTGTGCATTATCTACACATCTTTATAGATACTTTTTATCAATGTATTCAATTTTTTCTTCTTTCTTTGAAAGCTTCCCTCTTTCTATTTAACTATGGAGAAAGATAAAAGCCAGATGAATTTTCCAAAAACTAATCTCTCCTCTTTTTTAAGAAAATATCAATGAATGGTATTAAATTAAATAGTGGTATAAATATTCTTTTACGAACCATCATTGTGACAAGACAAATTTATTTCTTCCAGGGGTATAAAGGATTAAGTGAATCATCTCTGGAAGTTATCCAAAAAGTTGCTGGAGAGGACATGAATAATACATATTCAACTTTATATGAAATTACTATGCATGATATCTGATTCAATTCTTCAACACATGTATAGTCTATAGGAAATCAATCCGAACAGCTTAATAAAAGACTAATGTACTGGGTCTGATAAATTCACTAGATAATACCTTATGGTACCTGCCACATAACAAATAAAAATTAAACTTCGTAAATTATAACACTCCACCCATGCCATACAAAAAAAATTGGCGACGTTCAGTAACTATTTATTTTTTTTGTCATTCAAATTGACTTCATATAGACTATAATGAGTACAAACTGAATAAGAAAAAGTGAACCCTGTTATACAATATTAATATATTTCAAGTTAAATTATTTTGAATGGATTGTTTCTTTCAGTTTGTATCTGAAACAAACGTCTGTGCATGATCAACACATCTTCCCCAAGAGTTTTTATTGACATATTTATTCAGGCATTCATTTCATTTCGTTTACTTTGGTTTTTTAAATGATGTTTAATACAAATCATCTTTTTATGGTTCAATTTTTCATGCACATAAAGCCCAATCTCCTGGATTGATTTTCCATGATGAAATAAAATTACTTAGTGTGCCACAAATTCTATTGATAATTCATTAACACATAATCATGCAAAATGAAATAGCCAGTAACCAGATCATTACCTAGGAACCATGTTCTGCAAAAGATTAGATAAAATACATGCAACTAAACAAGCAGGAAAACTAATGAACAAAAAAATAACTCAAGTAAAATCAAAAGAAACCTCGTCAAACTCTTCTGCATCTTCAGTTTCGTCTTCTTGAAAATTATTTTCGTCATCATCGTGATTAAAGATAGCATGACCTAACAATGCGGCTTCAAGTTGAGACTGCATCTTAAGAGAAATAAGTGTTAATAGAAATAATGCAAATAAAATTATATGGTTCAGATACCTATCTGACACCCCAAAAAGCCAAAAGCTCTCGAATTAAGAATACCGTAGGCCTTCAACCTACTACTGATCTAATATACTATGTACATTCATTTACCTTATCAATTTTCGAAAAAAAGTTTATACATAACTTTAGGAGGTTAATAATAATTTGAATATTTATATTTATTTACATCAATAGAACTATCACAACAGTACAATGACAACTAAACGTCAATTTCTTCTTCTTTACATTTACATACAGGTAGTGACAGCAAACGCAAGAGCCTTCAGTCTTTCTTAAATTGAGCACGTGTTGGCAATTTATACTCCTATATACTATAATAGTATGTATATATAAAACTGATTGTGCAATGCACACACTAATATGAATAAGAATAATTTTCAGTTTTATATATTCCCTCTTAATGAAATAAAAAATACCTAATAAAAATTAATAACACTATGCATAATAAGAATCAAATGATTTTAAAACTTATTCAAAACGCATTTCAGTAGCATTTTCAGTTGAACTGGTATTTGATTATAACTACTAATTTCAGGTGAACAGGTAGTTTTTAGAAAAAATTGGTTACAGAACAATCTCTATTCTAGGTAAGCAGGCAAATTTCAAGAAAAACCATAAATGGTTATGAAGAATAATTATCATAAAATTATGTAATTACTGTTGTGTAAATGTATTGCACTGTACAATAGTTTAGGGTAACAGTCCAACTGAAGAAGTTACTGAAATTAGTTTTGTGTAAAGTTCACAATTCAAAAATTGTTCAGTTACCATTATGGACAGTAAACAATTAGCACGCGAAGGGTTTCACGTTTGTTAATTATTCGCGGTTTAATTGAATTGAGGTGAAAAAGGGTAATAGCGTATGAAGTCGGTCGTGGACCTCAGGGTCGTTTGGGGGATTTTGCCCGGGGATGTTAGCCCCTTTGAGGAGGTTGCTGGGAAAGCTATTTGAAAGTACTAAGGTGTTACGTGTTTGCTGGGAAAGCTATTTGAAAGTACTGAGAGAAATATTCGCGGTTATTTTGCCTAGCTGACTTGAGGTAAAAAGTCGGGAGCGTATGAACTCAGAAGTTGGACTTCCTACGAAGTTCTGAATGATTGGTGAATAATAAGCATATATTATAATAAGTTACCTATGTACTTACCAGTTAATTTTCAAGGCATATCATTAAAATGGATCACAATTCATGACTTCTCTGCACCACATATTTATGTTAACAAGTGTCAACTTGATATTTTCCAGATTCCCATTCATTGTATATCGTGCTGAAAGAAAACTGTTGAAAAAGGTTTGTTAATAAGTTATAGTTTCACATACTTGTCGCATCTCATGATGCAGTTCCTGATAATGTATATCATCAAAGAAAACTGAAAGTGCACAAGTATGAAGTTTTCTGTCAATGTAACTATTGAAACTAAAAATTAATGGAAGGTAAGTATTTATTAACACAAAATGTTTAGCTTTTCTTAGTGTTAGGGTTAGGCTAGGTTTAAAGTGATATAATAATATAATATATAATAATCTTTATTGAAATAGGAAACCTATTGTACATATCTATGAGTGTAACAATAACACTAGCACAATAATGAATAATGAACATTACATATAAAGATTTCAGTATCACATGTTAAGTAACATTTATATATATAATGAAATATAGGTACATATATACATTAAATTATTATTGAAACAGTGATATTTGGTTCCATTACAGATACAAATACCCTAGTGAACAATTGAAAACAATAGATGATAGCCAATAATGTCCCAAATAATTCCACATAACTATACAATTTGTATTCTATTATTTTTTTTCAAATTCTTTAAGTGCTCTTTTAAATTCTTTTAAAATGGGTATTTTTTTATTTCTTCCGGTAATTCATTGAACTCGTGAAAGCCCTTAAAAAATAACGAGATCATTGTACTTCCGAATGCCGGTCTGTTTATATGTATATTATTGAAATTTATTGTATTATAATTATGAATGTTTTTATTCTACACTCAACTGGAAATATACCGTCCTCTCCGGGATGTTAAAGGGCTCAAAAGGCTTGATAGCCCATTCAACTGCCGGTGCTGTGATTACCTTTTTGGGCACGTCCCAATCGTTCTTTTTTGGGCGTTTAGCGCCCTCAAAGATGGGAGGTCTGTCGTTATCAAGAGTCAGATTTCCAGGAAAGTGGTTTTCTATCAAAAGCTCTAACGTTTCTTTACTAGAGGTTAGGAATGTTCCATCGGGTCGTTTAAGCGACCCAATTTCAGCAGTCGGCTCTCTAGAGAGAATCTTGTGAATTCTTGTGCTGCGATGTAAATGAAAAATACTCTCACAGAACTTCCTCCAAGACTCCAGTTTTCCCTTTCTGATTTCCTTGTTGTATATTGTTAGAGTAGTTTAATAAAGCTCCCAGTTACCTGACTCCTTAGCTCGATTGAATAATCGTCGAACTTCTTTTCTTTTTTTCCAGGATTTTGTTCCATCAAGAAGAGTTGTGGTTATCTCTTTTAAACTTCAGTGGACAGTTCTCATGATAGGATGAGATCACTGCTTCGCGAAATTGCGTCACTACTGTATCCATATCATTACAACTGTGAATAGTAATGAATCCGTCCTCAAAGTTCGATTGAAGGGAGTTTTTACACCCACTCCAATCAGTAGATTTTGAGTCACGATATTCTACTACTGGTTTCAGACCTGTATCAATATTGAAAAGAATATATCTATGGTCTGAACAAGAAGGTTCAGTAGATACAGACCAATGGTAAGTCTTGTTGCTTAGAGAATGTGAGCTGATGGTTAAGTCTAATACCTCTTGCCTAGTGACAAACGTTGGTTGCGAGCCCTCATTAATTACAGCCCTTCCCCTAGTATATAATCAAATAGTAACTCACCTCTACGGTTTATATTCGTGCTGCCTCACGCTGTATGGTGTGAATTGGCGTCACATCTCATTACGATTTGTAGTTTGTTTCTTTTGCTGTAGTCAATAAGTCGTCTAATAGCTAGAGGAGGTACAGTGTCTGAATCTCCCGGATAATAAGTGGAGTAGGCGATAGATAATATTCGTCACTCCCCTCATTGCCCGATAGGGAAATTTGGATGGCTACCACATCTTGGGTGTAAAAGTCTGTGAGCAAAAAATAATTAATACATTTCCTGATGATCAGACATGCTCTGAGTTTCACCCCAGGGATATTACCTCAATATTACCTCACCAGGAATATTGCTCAGTCCGGTTACTCGGCCTGTATTTCCTGTCCATGGTTCCTGCAGGAAAGCAAGGTCAATTAATTCATACGTCCAAGGACGAATGAAGCGGCCTTGGCATGTTGTAAGTTTGCCTGCAAACACTTGGAAGTCAACAAGAGTTGCCGAAAACTTAGAACTTCTCGACCCTAGGAGGAAGGAGATGGAGGGTCCTCAAGGATACCTCTACCCTCCTCTCCTGGGATCGAGAGATGTCTAGGCTCAGATGATGAAGTGAGGACACCTGCCGTCTCTGAGTTGTCTGCTGGTATTTTGGATCCCTTTGACGAGACGATTTTCGTCTTCGCTTTCAGAAAACCACGTCCAGCCTTTTTCCCTGGTTTTCTTGACGAGACGTTAGCCGGTTTTTGTGTCCTGAGAAACACCTGTTAAAGTAGTCTGAATCCCATCCTCGCCAGCACGGCCATGGATCCATCGTCTACAGCGAAGGTCCATATTTGACCAGGGCCTGAATTTTCCTTGACAGACTAGACAGACAGATAGACAGGTTGACAGACTATGATTCATTTTCCTCAATCTAGTGAGGACCTGTTTGGAGGTCAGTCTGTGATTGCCTGCTCGTGAGGGGTTTGTTCCTCCACCTGAGACAGATTCTGCATACGCTGCTCAAGAATTTGGTGCAAGCTGGTTTCATAAAGTACTCCGCTCTTGAGGATACGATTCAGTCGTTTTCTGGCTGCACCACTAAACCTTTTCCCAGGTTCAGTTTTTGGATCAGGAGTTGGAGAGTTGAGAAGCTCTCGCTCTTCATTAAAAATCACAGGGAGGTCAGTTGAGTCGTAAGCTACACATCCATATCCTCTGTAGACTCAGCGTCAGAAGAAAAATTTTAATTTACTCTGTCCATAAAAGTCCCATGAGTAGCTAGGGAAAGAAGGTCAATCACGGCAGAGCCCCGCATTACCGTGATAAGGCGATGCTACGACGAGAGTGCGCCCGGTATATCGAAGGTTCCGTAAGAGAGCTGATAGACTCAGTGTCATTCATCCTCTCGGCACGGATACAC
>WOGN01008360.1:0-11346 GCA_015342105.1 Leptinotarsa texana
CAGGTTGTTCTGAAATTATGAAATTTATATGGTACTCCTGCTGTCAGACCTGGACCATCATCATCTTATTCAAGATCTGTTTCCCTTCATGACATAAGAAGAGATGGAAAGAATCAGCTTATTGTGAAAGGAGAGTCAAAGTACAGGCGGTGTAAGATGTGTCACAACCGTACTGTATACCTCTGCTCAAAATGCAAAGTGCCATTTGATTCCGAATGTTTTGAGACATTCCATAATATTTAATATGCTAGAGTGTAGTTTTGTATAATAAATAAAATAAATTATCAAACTTTCTGTTTTGTTTATATAAATCTTCAAATAATATTCTTAATAATATCATCACCTGTTGACATACTTTAAATGCCCTAAAGGCTCAGTGGCAACTCAGGTTGCCAAGCGTTTCTGGAGTCCTTCAAAAGGAAATATTTTTTTATATATTTTTCAATTACTCGAGTGATTATATAGTAGCAGAAAAGACATTGTGATATCAATAAATTCGACATTTTTAGTTCTGAGCACTAATGGGTTAATGTTAGAAGAATTTTTACACTATTTTAATATTTTTTATACCATTTTTACCTTTTTGGACTTTTATTTATATTAGGATTTCCTATTTTCAAATAAATAAATAAAAAATAAATATATTTTAGGAAGCGCCTCTGTAGGGCTTCAAATTGATTTATATAAACCTAATTGTAGGGACTCCACACGACAGATGCATATTCCAGCCTAGATCGGACAAAAGTGAAATGAAGTAATTTTAGTGTTGAAGCTTTTTCGAAGTCTTTTGTATTTCTAACATGCGATAAGCTGCTGTTAGAATAGTGTCAATATGTTTATTGAAAGAGAGGGATGTCAAAAGTAATACCTAGATCAGCGAGTGTCTCAGGACGCTCCAGAACTTGATTGTTTATGACGTAATTGTGTAAATTCAAGTTCGTTTTCAGTGAAAGACATTACATTACATTTGGGGATATGTTGAGAGTTTTAACTAACAACATTACCTCAAATTCACAAAACGGCACTAAATTTGGGTTAGAGAAATGTTAAATCAATGTCTCACCATCATTATTCCATATATTTTTGACTTTCTTCACGCAACCGCATTTTGCGACGATCAAAATCATAACCGAGGAGCAGTTGCTTTAGACATCCGCCGAGCAATTTCACGTTTTTCTCTGCCTCCATCGATCATATTCACCTGCAGTGGAAAAAAGTCAAGAATGCCTACCACCGATGTCGTTCACCTATTACCGAGGAAACATTAAAAATAAGAGCTATAATAAACTCACAGTAATTGAACGATATGAGTGACATAACCTTCCGACGGAACTGAGTGAAACCCACATCACGTTCTTTTTCACAAGTGAATTATAAATATTATTGGCCTATAAATTGTGCGTAATTTGTTGTTATTACGGCAATTTCACGGAGTTTATTTGTGACGCGGACTCCGAAGAATTTGGAAAATTGAAATTCCTCATCGGCTGTCCGGTTCAAAAGGACCGACGCGATGGTGACAAGAACCCGATGGAGCTACGACGCTGTAGACAATATGATTGATGATAACCACTCAAAGACAGATATTTTTCACCTGTATTTATCCCTATTATTTAGCATATTTCATTGGTTCCCAAAGGTGGCAGTCCTTTTTCGATTGTTACGCAGATATTCAACTATTCTTCGACAATGTCATCCAAAGGCAGTTGCAGATAGAGCAGATTGCCAGGGGCAACAACGTTGAGGGGCCACGACAAAAAGTGGCTTTTGCGTTTTTCATTTATCTTCTGCAAAAGCAGCACAATACCGGACCTTTTCTTCGTATCGCTTCTCGCAAGTGACGCATGACTCCTAGATAATACTCTTTATTGACCGTACGACCATGTGAAAGAACTCCTGATGCACTAAGACTTCGTTTCAGCTCCCTCCTAAAATTATATTTAACTTCTGCATTGGATTATTCAGAGAGTTACTACTATTCAATACAGATATTTTATTAGTCCATGCCCCCAATTTATGTTCTCTCTTAAATATTGTTCTACAACAAAATTTCTTTCTGTTCAATAATGAATATTTTTCACAGAATTCCGGTCTAGCTATGGGTAGCAGTTTGTCTTCTCTTTTAGCAGATATTTTGATGGCTGGTTCAGAACATAACCTCTAAGCTTTTCCTTTATACAAACAAATATTTTTTTGGTACTTTTTGACGGTAATAGAAGTAGGCCTTCTATTAGATTTTATCAACTCCTTACACCCTTCTATAGGATTTACTATGGAATTAGCAAAAGACAACTCTCTTCCTTTCTTATATTTATTGATCAACATTGATGTTTCCAAACTTGAAGTTTCTATTTATAAAAAACCTTTTTCTTCTTGCCTTCCATATTCTCATAAGTTTGTAGCTTTTAATTCATTAGTCCATAGACAAATAGGTCATGATAATGGTTTCCCTGCTCTACTAGTCATTAAAATCTATAACAATTACAGAACTAAATTCCTTAGTCATAGTCCAATCTCTACTAATACCTCCAATAAATATTGTTCCATTCTCTTTTTAGGTAAAGTTTCACATGATATTTCAAATATTCTCAGGCGTTTTTGTTATGATATTAATGTTTTATTTTATACTATGAATCCTATTTCCGAATTGTTAGTCAATACTCGAGATAAAGTATCAATCTCTCACAAATCAGGCGTTTACAGAATTTCTTGTTCACACCCAAATTGTTCTGCTCAGTATGTCGGACAAAGTGGTAGAAAAATTAAAACACGAGTTCTGGAACATGTTAAATCAATTGACTATTTTGGAAACCTATATTTAGATGCTTCTAATACTAAAAGTTTATTCTCTAACCACATTCTTAATTACAACCATGGTTTCGATATTGACTCTTATCTAGATATTTTCCATGTATGCCAAAAAAGAATTTTACGTAATTAACTGAGAATTTTTAAAATTAATTCTGTTATTAATAACCCTAATGTTATATCTCTTAAGTTGACTTGACTACCAAAAGTTTTTCAATTCTAATAATTTTAACTAAATTTCTTCTTCCTTAATCTTCCATAAACCCTCATCTTTGTAACAAGATTGCACGTATAGATGGTATGCTTGATATAATTTAGACAGTTGATTATCCTTGCTCATTCAATTGATTTATGATATTTTCTTTACAAGTCGTTTTCATCTACCGGTTGATGTATTTGATGTTAATAAGTGGTTATCAAGGCAATTATTGTATAAATATTACTGGAGTTTCTTCCAAACACCAAATCGTTATTTTTACACCTCGACACGACTTTCGATCACCAAGTGATCATCTTCAAAGAGGATGACTCAGTTTCAATCTTCCTCTTTGAAGATGATCACTTGGTGATCGAAACACGTGTCGAAGTGTAGAAATAACGATTCATTATTTTTAGTATGTCACTGTAACCATTCTTTTCATTAACAACACGTGATAATTTCTTTTCTTTTCACCAGGAAAGTTCTTTATACTGCATTTATATCAGCTATTGTTATATTGTTCTTCCTTTTATTGTAGAAGTTTAAATATTGGCTGATGATGAAGCTATATAGGTTTGAAACATGTTCTAATTGATGGTTTTACGACTCTGAGTTCCATTTCTCACAAATTATATTTAAGAAAATGTAACAAATACAGTGCAAAATTTTGATATAGTTATCAATACATTGAAGTTATTCGACTAACAGAATACCTAACGTGAGATACCTTCAGTACCAAAACATATCTGTCGAAAAACAACTATTTTCTGAGTTAATACCTCGACGGTTAATGGATTACAACTGAAAGAGCTTTAGGCAAGGTAACCCACATATTAGCATCATTGCCCAGTTTTAAGTCGTCGGAATTCAGATAACTTGAACAGGTGTTTTAAAATATATATGAGAACATATTTCATAATATTTTATGGCTAGTGCAACTTCAACATCAACTTCTGTCTCCGTTTAGATTCAGAGAGAAATGAAACCATATTCAAGTGTTCCCAATACCAGTTTCTACTATTAATTTCTAGATAAAAGTAAATTCGTCTAATTAACTTTCAAAAATAAACATTCCAAACCATTTCCTAATGGCCAATTTAATCACATTTTATTTTCAATGCGTGATGTTAACGTTTCTGTTTATTTCATTTATTAAATAAACAAATTTCTCTGAAATACATGTTTACACGGGTTCGGTAACCTGGATTTCGTTCTCTATAACCTGGGTTAAGTTTGTGTTCGAGCTTTGTGGCGACTGGGGTCAATCAAAGAAAGTGACAGTTGAAATTTGTAGATACTATTTTAGATATATTTATATTATAGATATATTTTTCGAGGGGGGGGACGTGAAATTAGCAATGAATTCACTGGAGATTCATTTACCAGCGGAATGCTTTCCAAAATTATACAAACACTTTTGCTTTTCTGCTGGTGAATACTTCAATATTCGTCATATCAAGAGACCCTCCTTTGCTTTGTGTCACATCGAATTCGAATCGAAATAATGTGGGCGATGTAAAGAAAACCTGTTCTCTTACACCGCATCTTTAATGGACACCAGTAAATCTGTCATTTTTATTAGATAAAATACCGACTGTCTGGTTAATAATGCTTCCATGTCAACAACGGAGGAAACATAAACAATGACAATTGTTGCTTGAAATTATAACATCTGGGTTTGGAAATGTTATCAAACTGAACTTATTTTGCGAGGTTTTGAGCAGTGATGAATAACCTAGTTTCTCTCTAGCGGGGCCATAATATATTGAAAACTTTTTAAACATATCTGAATACAAATTTGTTTGATTGTATTTCGTTGAAAGCGAATTAATTTTGACAAAATAGTTTCAAAACATGATATGAAGAATCCAGATGAGCTGAGTACAAATAAGCTTATTCACCAATGGACGGTTGATACAGATTTGATCGGGATTTATCTGGATTGGAACTTTACAATGTTTGTGCAAATGATTTCACCGTAATTTTGTGCTCGTATTATATGCTCTGAGTGAATTAGATATGTATTTCCCTTGAGAATCAATTTTCACAATTTCTCTGCCAATTATTCGACCAACTGCTTCGATTTTGTTCATATAGAGAAATAAGTTATTTCAGGCAAATATTTTTCCGCAAACAATTCATTCATCAATTTAAATCATTCGTATACATGGCAAACAGCACTGGGTCTAATATTGTTCCTTGAGGCACATCAAGGTGAACGTTATTCGATAACCAAGCTGAGATCACAAAATATTCCCAAACTGCCCTCTGTTGTACTGATTTTAGGCAAAAATACAAATGTCACAAATATATAATGAAAGGCACATTCGAAATTTTCGAATGTACTTTGAGGTATTGTTCTTGGCCTTTGAAATTCTCATCAGGATTATTTTTTATACATGACTTTTTTGATGCCTCTTTTGAAACTTAGGTATATGTGCAGTTCGTCATATCCTGAACGTTTATTAATCAATTTATTTATTGCTCTTGATAAATGCCTTCACCAGAATGTCCATATTTTTATGTGGTCACTCCAAAACTAGCTAGAAACATTTTTTATCTTTTTGGTTGAAATTTTGACTTCTTCATTCACCATTTGGCAGTTTTTAAGACACGATTTGGACTGAAAACATACATATGCTCGCTTACGAAGGAATGGATGTCTTGTTTTGTTAAGAAATACATTTTATATCATATCATCAACTCATAATCAAGAACAATTCTGTGATTAGATGGAAGATATAAACCAACGTCCCCACCCAATAGTAACTACTGCTTTCCTGGCTAGTACCAAGGAGGACTTTACCAAGGAGGAGTTTACTTATTTCACTTTGAACTAGTAGCAGAAACAAATCAATAAATGGAATGAGGGGTTTTATCCTCGTCTATTCAGAACAGATCTAACCAAGACGTTATTGCCAACGTATCAAGTTCGACTGATCTATATCAACTTTGGAAAATATTCATTTGATTCATTGGCAATGCAAGAAATTTATAGTTTTCATTCAGTATCATTTTTAATTAATGAATCTTGATAAAATAACCCGTAATCTGTATCTGTATCTCTCCTGGTTATTTCTGTTGTGGCGATTAAGATACCAGCCAGTTTTGTTTGAACCACGCTGGTATTTTTACCATTCCCAATTAATCCTTAGGCTTAGTAATCTGGAGTACACTCCACATTTTGATCCTTGTTTGGTTTTTGAGCCCTCTGTATATATGCGTATCGCATTTGTAGCATCTGACTGTGTTCTGTTTTATTTGTATTTTGTAGGGTTTATTAAACACAAACTTGGGTTCAATTGCATCCTTGGTTGCCTGCAGCAGAGAAAATAACCCGTAAAAAAAAAGTTTGGTGGATTTTGAACAATTGTCCAAGAAAGGCGAATAAAAATATTGAAGGCACTGTACATTATGTATTGACGTACTAATACTTTACTGTGGAATTTTTCCCAAATAGTTTACGAAACACCTGTTTCAACGTACAATAGTTTGGAACATTATAATGTTGATGGTGTATCAAGTACTGGCCAATTCCAGTTCGTTGTGTTTATTAGGGTTTTTCTCTTAATTTTCACTTTATTTTTATTAGATATCTATTTGGTTTCACCCGTCAGATTTAGTAACATTGTGTAAACTACTGTGACTTCTATCATCTCAGTATCATAGCTCAAAAACAATACGATGAAAACGAACTCCCTTTGAGCCATCAGTCATTTTCGTAGACCACCAATCCTCTCAAATAACTCAAGAAGAAAAAACAGCCAGCGAGGAATATTGTGTAGATAACAAAAAACGCAAGCGACTAGATCAAACCTGCCGCGTTTCAGTTATGAACATCAATATATCCAGAAATTGACAACAAATTATGGTCCTTTGTATGAGACCGATCGTCCATCATCAATTAAACAAGACGGCCACTTTTTATTAGACTCGAGGCATAAGCGGTTATGATATGATGCGAGCTACACGAGTAGCTGTCAACCTGGCATTCTCACGAACTCCTGGAGGTTTTTTGTGAACAGGTTTAGCATTTTCGGCTGGTATTAGTATTGTTCAGGAGGCATTTCTGGAAATAAGACTAGATAGAGTTTCATTTCCACACATATTGATTGCTAACTATTGGGGTTGAGTGTTGAATGAATTTACAATGATTGAACTATGAAGTTGAGCTGCAATATTTCATATATCGAATATCAGCATGCATCATCCTGCCTTGGATATTACTTGTGTACTCGAGTCGAAGGCTAAATACAAAAATAAACTGCATTCCTGTTTCCAGAATAATTATAATTTCAAAAGAGCCAACTATCCACAACTGTATAATCAAATGTCTCCTATTGACTGGACCTTCTTGGAAGTTCTTGATGACTCATAAGATGAATTCACATATTTCTATGGAAAACTTTATGTTTTTGATCGCTGCTGTCCCAAGTATACAGTTGAATTCAAAAATAAATATCCTCATTGGTATAACAAAAGCATTATTAGAGTTTTGCATCAGGCTGAAAGCAGAATCTGGCGCAAATACAAGCGTGAGTGTAATCTGCAGGCCCTTGAAGATTTCAAACTTCTTCGAGCAAAAATAAAGCATGATGTTGATGTGGCATATAAAAAATTCGCAGGTGAATTTCAGGAAGAAATACATATCAATCCCAACAGATTTTGGTCTTTTATATATAATAAACGAAGTAGCAAGTACTGCAAGTACTACAATCGTATACCGCTTCTTCCCCTTTTCAACCAAACTCTGATATTGATAATAATCACTTCCTTGATATATCAAGCTTCAGTGAAAACGAAGTATACGAGGCACTAAGGTCGCTCAAGCCTAAAAAGACCACTGGTCCGGATGACATTCCAGCTTTCATCCTAAAAGATTGTGCAATTGTGCTTGCTCGTCCTCAATACCACGGATCTGGAAATCATCAAAAGTCTGTCCCATTTTCAAGAAAGGAGATAGACGAGATATTTCAAATTATTTGCCTATCTCTATTATTTACAACTTTGCAAAAGCTTTTGAGATTCTGCTGGAGCGAGTTATATATCGGCATGTTAGTGGCAATATAAGTATAAACCAACACGGTTTTATGAAACATTGTTCAACGGTCACCAGTCTTCTGATGGTAACCCAACATATTGCTGAATCTATTGACAATAGGGCCCAAACTGATGTTATTTACACAGACTTTTCTAAGGCCTTCGACAGGCTTGACCATGGTATTCTACTGAACAAACTAGTAACCTTTGGATTATCTCCATCCTTAATCGTGCTCTTTCAGTCCTATCTACGGGATCGAAAACAATATGTTCAGCTCAAAGATTTCAAATCTACCGAAAATAGTGCTTCTTTCGGTGTTCCACAAGGTTCAAATCTGGGACCGTTGCTCTTCCAAATATTCCTTAATAATATTGCAGATATTATATATGTGTATTTTCTTTTATATGCCTATACTGCCTCGTTGAGAACATAGATGATTGTGTGAACCTCACAGCAAACGTAGGACCGGGTTGTTGAATGGTGTTATCGAAATAACTTGTCGCTGAACCCGGATAAATGTAAGTTCATGTCCTACAATTTGAAAACGAATAAGAAATTGCTTATAGTTTTTGTGTCCGCGCAGGCTGTAAAGTCACTTCATGACCGCACGAACATCTGTTTAACCATATAATAGCTTCATCAGGGCCGTTCATACTGGTAGTAACAATATGAACGTTCCTGAGGAAGCTGTTATTAATATAATCATATTTTGTAAATTAATCGGAAAAGATTATTGATAATTAGAAACTGCTTATAGTTTAAGTGTCCAAGCGGGCTCTAAAGTCACTTCATGACCGCACGAACATCTGTTTTATCATACAATAGCTTCATCAGGGGCGTTCATAGTGGTAGTGACATTATGAACATTCCTGAGGAAGCTGTTGTCAATATAATCATATTTTGTAAGTTCATCGAAAAAGGTTATTGATAATCAGAAACTGCTTACAGTTTTGGTGTCCGCGCGGGCTGTAAAGTCAACTTTATGCCCGCACGAACATGAAATAGTTGGCAACTAAGCAATAAAATGACAATAATGAGCTAGTATGACATAAATAAAGTGAATGATCGAACATAAGCCGCCACTGAATGCTAAGTATGCATTCATACTCAGAAAGTCCAAGCAGAGATGACAAACGTTATTACGACTCGTTCTATTCCTGAAAATATTATTTACAATTATTGTTTCATGCGCCCATAAAAATATATTAAAAACAATATTTGTCTTCGGTGAGCATTACTTCATAATTTTATACCCATCTCCTCTTAAATTATTATAATGATTGTGTTTATATAACCCGGACTATTCTAATATGCGCCTTAAAATATGCACGGGCAACCGGTCAGCCGATGGCAGGGGCGGACCGGGCCATTTTATTTATGGGCGATTGTATCGAAAGCGATCTAAACGCATGCTTCAAATTTAGGCATCGCCGCATTTCGGTACGACCCTACTTAATGATGATTTATTCTTTCTAACCGGCCAAGAACAAGAGATATACGATGGCGAACGGACAGGAGAAGTCACAGTAAATAAAACCATTCCGACAAGTTACAAGCGCAATATTTTCGTGGTACCAGTGGTGACGCCCAAGAACGGAACGGAAACAGAAGAGAATTATTCGAACGGAAAACCGTTTCGAATCGATCATTTATCGAGACGTATTTGCATAAGAATATATAAAATTAAGAATATGAAACGGGTAGGACAGAAGAAATGTTTCGAAAGGTAACAGTTGGGCTGAAACATTCATGGGATAACATAGAAAAATGCTTCATCAACACACGAAAATACTTTTCATCCGTTTTCTTCAAACTAAAAAAAGTTAATTCACTCAACTGCTCTATCCCACAGACCAATAGTCCGACAGCTGTGAATTTTGTAGGTTAAGGTTGATCATATTATTATTATTATTATTTATTAACTTCAGGTACCATATAAAATATAGTCATAGCAAAAATAAGTTAAGTTAATAAACGAGGAAGTCACATAAACTGTTTCCAGTTTGTGTGTGACTGTGAGAATTACAATCAGAAAGTTAAAAATCACAATATAATATAATATATGGATTCAATACTAGTAACTCTATCTGTATGTTAGCCTACGAATTTTTCGCCTCATATAATAGGAAAGTTTTACCAGGAAATGGTTTAAACTGATTAACAAAAATCTTTTTTGCGTTTTTATGGATATTTCTGGGGATTCTTACCTCTTACAATCTGAAAAAAAATTAAATTTGTAATGGAGACCTTCATATTTTCAACAAATTTAAAATCAAATTCATTTCCACCATTGATATGGGAGTGTCCAATCTCCATATATTCTTTTTCAACTAAAATTACTTTTTAATCCATTTCCATAGATACGATAGATATTAGATACACAAAAATTGGGGGAAGTCTCAGCATGGTGTGTCCATACTTTTCAGAAATACTCTCAAGGGACTTCAAGTAGTTCGTTTTCGATATAGTAATCTTCAAAATATAAATTTTTATCATTAAAAAAATTTGTATTTCATCTTTCCTCGAATTCACTATTGAATGAAGCAACTTTATGCTGGTAAGGGTGTGTGGAGGAATTACGACTGAGGCTAAGACTGAGTCATAACATAAAACCATATATTAATCCTACGACCATAGAATGTTTAGGTAAAGAAACAGAGCTGGCTCTGAGAGGTACTTGTAATAATAATAAATAGGTCGCGGCAAACATTTTCAAATCTGAACCGGTTCATCAAATTCAGTCTGATGAAGAAAGTAAAATTGCAAAATCAATTAAGCAAAAAGTTAAAGATAATGAAGTGATTTTTACGAGAGCAGATAAAAGTCCAACGATTATTGCAATACATAGGAATGTAATGCATTACATAGGAAAAACTCTAGATTTCCGTAATTCAGGAAGCTACAAGATTCTGAGGAATGACCCTACAACTGTGTACCAGAAAAAGGTTAAGGAAACTCTCAAAACAATAGAATTGTTTATGAATGGAAAAAATAAATGTAGAGCATTGATCATGAATCCACAACCACCAAAACTGAATTCCCGTATTGAATTACACTGAACCAATTTCCCGATTAGACCAGTGGTGTCGTTTGTAACGGCACCTACCGTAGAAATCTCAAAAATCTTGATTGAATTGATTCAAGTCTATACCAATTTCATGCCAAAATTCAGTATAAATAATTCATATCAATTAGTGGATAATATTAAAAGCGTAATTCTTCCGTATAACGCAAAATTAATATCGTTTAATGTCCAAAATGTATTTCCCAGTATTCCGCCAATTGAAACAATTGGACT